>VYZW01024127.1:0-19342 GCA_013401315.1 Balaeniceps rex
GAGGGTTGGCTGGGGGCGTCTTTTGAGGGGGGAGCCCCCCGACCACCGACGCCAGCGAGATGGGGGTGGTGGGTGGTGGATTGTGCTTGGCGCTGAGGGTCTGCTCGCGACCCCCTGGTGCTGGGAGTGCCCCCACTCCGCCGGCAATTTTGGCCCCAACCTGGACCACGTTGGCCGTAGGGTAAAGAGGAGCATGGGCGGAAGAGGAGGAGGAAGAGGAGGAGGAGGAGGAAGGGGGAGCGGAAGGGGCAGCAACAGCAGAGGAGGAGGAGGCGGGTGTCTGTGGGGCTTGAGCCTGGAAAATGCGGGAGGCCTGGCCCTCCAGCTGGGAGTGGTAGCTCCCTGTGGGGGGTCCCTGGGGGTGCACCTCGCCCGGGAGCCCAAAGCTGGGCTCGGGTGGACGGGCCAGGCTGTCAGGAGGGGGAGCTACCGGCGGGCTCTGGGGGAAGAGCGGAGGGTGGTGGTAGGAGTGAGACGGCCCCTGGGACAGCACAGAGGAGGAGTCGGAGTCATTTTCCACGCTGCCAGGGCTGTAGACGCTGGGTGAGGTGCTCCTGTTATCCTGGTCAATGTCCCGTGGGTCACTGCTCATCTCATCGTTGAAGCTGTGGCCATCAAGGCTGTCAACATCGGACGGGGATGGAGGGCAGGGCAACTCCTGAAGTACGAAGGAGGAGAGAGACATTATGCGGCCTCCCAGACCACGCGCAATACTTTTCAAGTTCCCAGAGTACTTGCTTTCTGACCTTTCTCTGCCAGCACTAGAAAACCCCTCAGAGGGAAGGGGACATCGTCTGGCAAGGTATAAATAACACTAGTCCTCCTGCCTCCCCTTGGAGCAACTTCAGTGCCCTCAGGTCCTTCATGAGCATCACACGCGCAGGGAGGAGGTAAGGATGGGCACGTTGCGTACAGAGGCAGCAAGGGAGGGCAGGGAACTGTTGTTACAGACGAGGTTGAGAGTGAACAGACATGAAAGGTCCTAGCACCACCACCACCGGCGACAGGCCGTTGGCCTGGGTATGATCCAGCGCTACCATCAGGTGGCACGGAGCAGCAGGCACCACCATGCGCCCAGCACAGCCCAGCACAGCCTCCAGGCCCAGGATCGCTCTTCTTGTCCCTGCAGGGCTCTCCCTCGGTGAGGAGATCCGCTCCCCTCCGGCCCCCCCCGCCCCAAGCGTCCCCTCCTCTGGCTGCCCCACTCCTTACCTCCCGATGTCCCCCCTGCACTTCCCAATCCCTGCTCCTCCTCTCGCCTCAGGCAATGAAGCATCAGTGATTCAACAGTTGGCGTGGACAATTAACAAGCGCCACTCTTGAGCCTCGGGGGCTTACAAGAGAGGCTAAACTGAAAAAAGATCGCTGTTGAGCTGAACAGAGTGTCCACGTGGACAAATTACACAGGTGTAGCCACAGTGGTTTAATTACAATGACCTCATAACATGAGCAAATATCCCTGTGTTTGCAGGCCTTTAAGGCCAGTTTCCTGAACAGGCTAAAGGGGAACTGAGAAGTGCAAGAGCTGAGTCTTCCTCCAACCGTCTGACCACTGATCCAGCCCGGTGCTGTTGGCATTTTGGAAAAGCCCTGCCACAGCTATGCAGAGGGTGTGCATGAGCATGTTTTGCACAACCATTACCCTGACTTAAGCACCTCCATTTCACACTGCTTAGGAGAGTAAAAGTGGCCGAGTCTAACCTGACCGGCAGCTGCGCACGGAGCCAGGCTCTTGCCCCTGAGCCGGAAAAGGCTGGGCATGTGCCCAGCTCCGAGGGTGCGGCAGTCCCCTGCCGACAAGGCAAAAGAGACGGTCACCCTCTGTCTGCTCAGTTGTCACTCCTGGTGGCGTTTTTGTAGCCAGGAGGATGCCACTGAGGTTGGAAGAGCTGCAGTGCAAAACGCAAGGTGCCAGGGCTCCCGAGCAGCGGGAACCTCAAGCCAGGCAGGGAACAGAAGACTCCTTTGCCCTGGACCCAGGCCATGCCAGCAATCACAGCAGGGACAACTCACCTCGGTTTTGGTTTTTTTGGGAGCATTGGTGTCCTCCCCTTCACTCTCTGAGATCTCTTCTGTTCGGCCCTGCTTGCTGCCCTTGGGGGTGCAGGATTCCTCCACCCGTCCTTTCTGCAAGGGAGAAAAGGAGAACAGAGAGGTGGGAGGGTCATGGGGAAACTTCCCACCCTGCCAGACCTTCACAGACTGCCACAGCTGGGACACAGCCACCACAGCACACGTGTTGAACAGCTTAGCAGTGCAACACTGAGCCAGAATATGGCAAAAATTAGCACTAAAAAGGGCTGGTGAGACTGAAGACCGGTTCTTGGGAGATGATGGGAAGTGCATGATGCTGAGGATGAGAGGAAAGAGGGATCCCACCCGTTCCAGAGAGCTAACCGAGCACGGGTTCCTCGGTGGATCCCTTCTGGTCTGCGTGCCTGGACCCCCAAACAGATCCTACCCAGTGTGGGCAGTCCGCAGGCACCCCACGCTCGCGTACTAGCTTATACTACCTTTGTCGCTTGTCGGGATTTCTCAGCCTTGCCATCGCTGCTGGAGGTGCTGACACCCCCGGGGGAAGCTCGACCCCGTGACCTGAGCTCCTCTCGGGGCCCTGGAGTCTCTTTCTTCCGTCCACTCCGCATTGACATCTAAGAGAGGGATCACTGGATCAGTCCTTCTTTGCATCTCCCTCCAACTCCTGCCCTGTCCCCAGCCTCCCAAAGCCCCTGAAACACTGGCACTCCACTACGCCAAACTCATGTCCACAAGCTTTGCTGTGAGCCTCAGTCCCAACCCACAGCTCCAGCTTGGCTCTGGTGTCCCACCCCCGCCCCCCCATCTCACGTACTGAGTCCTTGTTCTGTCGTGTCTTCATTCTTTTGGGTGTGGGACCCCCATTCTCCTTGGCCCGGTTTGATGAAAACATAAATTTTTATCACTCCGCACCCCCCTTCGGCTGTTCCCGGGGAGGTGGAGATGGGCAAGAGCAGTTCTTCTGGAAGCGGGGCTTACACCAGCAACACAGCAAGATCCTGGTGAATCCTGAAAGGCAGACAAGGAGATGAGAGGGGAGAAAGAGTGAGTGGACTGCAGGACATCCTTTTGTGGTCTGCTATAGAAATATGACAAATTTATTACTGTTTCCTTAATTATTATTTACAGATGCAAGGATCTTCACCCAAAAATGCAATAAACTTCCCCATCAGAAGGGGAAAAGATTTGGCCACTGTCACATCTGATTTCCAGTTTCTAGGAGTGATACCCACACGATGAGAGGCAGGCAGTCCTCCAGTTTTTTGGAGGAAGCAGGGAGGAATGGTTATCAGTATGTTGATTGTCCTCTGAAATATATAATTTTAGTATTTCCATTTCCTTGTTTATTTGATCCTCAGAGAGAGGGAAAAAAATAATGGCAAAGAGCTTTAAAATATTCCTAATGACAATTTTTCTGACTTCCTAAGTTCCTCTTTGCACTTGTTGCCAGTGCAGTAAGTTACACTATCCGTAACTGGCCATGTGCTGTCATTAGCTAGCTCTGCGTAATGAGCCCCCAGCGGCCTTTGCTGGAGGGGTATTATACAGCCCTGCCCTCTCCAGAGCACATGCACATGCGTACATGCACCAGCACGTTACACAGAAAATGAGACAAGTCTTGCTTAGGCTGTTCGGTGTCCAAGGTACACAAATAGGTGCAAGAAAATCCATTTAGCTTTGATTTTGCATGACGCAAACAGAATCAACTCTGTTCAGCGTGGAGTGCCTGCCTAGGTCTCCTTCTTCTCCAGACACTTGACTGCTTCTCAGTGTACCACCTAAGAGTCGTGCCCAGAGATGCCGAGTACATCCTTACACTGTGCAGCAGCGAGATTTCTGAGCTCCCTCTGAATAAATTTACAGCTTTGTGCTATGTCCAAAAGCACCATAGGTATTTAACACCCTGTTACGCCACACAGTTCCTAGTTTAGAGTATGAAAGCACTATGGTTGTGTCAGCCTGGGAACTGGACTGAAGGAATTCAGGGATGCTGCTCCTGAAGCTACTCTGCTTGGCTCCATCCAGCTCAAGATCTTTTGCACCACACTGTACTGCACAGGTGTAACCAAAAAGAGACCGTCCTTCCCCAGCCTGTCATTTGAGCTCCTATGCTCAGCCTCTGGAATGGACAATCTGCAAGACAAGGAAATGTGTCCTGTGGATGAGGCATCAGGAGAAAAGATCCACATCTCCTGGGTTATATTCTCTGATCTGGAAGCATGGGGAAGTTTTGTGAATAAGACTTATACTGGGACTGTATAGATCTGGGACTCCTAAAGGCCATCCCAGACCTGGAAAGATCAGCTTCCAGATGGCCAGTGCAGGAGCAGTCTGGATGCACTTTCATTTCTTTGAGAAGGGAGCTGAAACCAGGTATCAGAGCAAAGGCACCAGACATGAGAACTGGACCTCCTGTACAGCCCTGCCACTGGACTCTGTGGCCCCGGAGTCGCTGCTTTCCACCTCCTCCATCTCCCTACCTGTGAAAAGGGAGTAATGACACTGGCCTGCCTCTTGTGGGGCTCCACATCTTCCCTGACCAATGCTTAGAGAAACCCATCCGGAAGGTACTTGGGAAGAGCAGGGGACTGTTTGTTTTAATTTCATTAATATTTTATTTGACCCTCATCATGAAAGCCACGGGGGACTCATCCAGCATTAATTCCCACACACAACAATTCATTAACTGAGACCTCTTCTTTAATAGAAAAATAGCTCACAATGGTTTACAACTGACCTAATGGAGGCAGAGCACTTTCCTAATCCCTACCAGCTGATGTGTTTTACAGCCTTACATTTCTGTCATACTTTGGCCTTTGGTTGCTAATTCAGCCAGTTACACTGACGCTATTCTAGATAAGCATCTAGAATTAACATTTCTTACACGAAACAAACATTGTAAGTAAGGCGACCCTAATTTGACTCAACTTCAACACACGCCATGCTGGCAACCTTCAAGTATTAGCTCAGCTCTGAACACGCAGAAGCAGCAACAGCGCATTGCCAATATGCCACTGTTCTTTACATTCAACAGGGGTGCCACCCACACCTCCCACACCAATGAACCGAACACCACAATGCAGCACACAGGTCTCGCTTCAGCTTTCCAGTAACCCTGTAATGACAATTGTGGTCTTCTTTCCAGAGAAGTAAGTCAGAGAAATAATATGCAGCCAACCACATACTGAAACTTCCCTTTTTAAAAGAAATACCGACTGGGTACTTATGTCAACCGCTGAACATGCAGTACCAAACAAAGCCAGAAACAAACAGGTGTGTTTCAGTAGACGTAATTAACAACTGGGGCAGAAGTTTCTATCACTTAGAGAGCGAAGACTTTTCTAAAATACGTAACAGAACTGACACACACGTTATTAGGCTCAGTACAGCAACTGTTATGTCAGAGGCCAAATGAGAGGATCACACCACCACCTTCTAATTTTAACGTCTATGAAGTAAAAGCTTGCAATGTGAGCCTTGACAATTAACAAAGTTACACCTAACCCTCCCCATCACCAAAGGTCCCTGTAAATGTCTCTGAAGAGTTCTTAGGGCTCTGTGGTTTTGGAAAGGAAATGAGACATTTGGCAGGGCTGCTGTCGAAGGGATAACCTTTTCCTGGCCCAACGAAGCCCTTTACAGGTTTGATTGGGTTACAAGGCATTGCAAATTGCTATTTTCTGTTTGTGTTTCATGCAACCCAGCCTGGTTTGGCCTACTGCCCAAACCCCTCCATATTCTCGCGCAAGCCCTGGTGCAGTCTCCTGTGAGCAACGCGCACTCAACAGGCATCCCCACGTTGGATCCAAAATGGATCCCACTCCTCCTCCTCCTCCTCCCCAGCTTCAAGTAGTTCTCCTTGCCAAAAGTGTACTATCCCGCACAGGCAGCCAGGAGATCACGGGCTCCAGTTCCTCTTCTATGGAAGGAGGCAGGCAAGAGCTCTCTTTCCCAGGCTATCGTGTGGAGCAACTCTTCACGGGTAACAGAACTGGGATCAAGTCCATCTCAAATGAGATGCACTCGAGTTTTACCTATTTAAGTATACACCCTTGGTCTCTCTTAGAAAGTTGGGTGAACATCCTTGGCTCAGGATAGCATTTACATATTAAGATTGAGGGTCCGAGAAAATAAGCTTTCCTAGATGGCAACAGAAGCAGAGGAAGCGCGAATAGGACCAAGTTGTCTGGGAGCATGTTTGGGGGCTTGGCCCGGACTGTAAATGACAAATGAGTCATGTGCCCGAAAGGCTTGTACATGCCAGGGCTGCACACACAGGTACACCCAGCACATGTCCCAACAGCAGGGAGGCAATTTCCAGTGAGACAGGGAAATCTGGGAGGTGCCTCCAAATCCATGGAGGGCTGAAGGGTTTTGTCACTTCGGCTGGTGCTCAACAGCAGAGCAAGCTACAGGATGGGCAGCCCGAGTCCGGGGCTCCAGCCTGCTTGAGAAGGTTAAAAGCCAGCTAAGGTCCAGCTAGCCCTCCCCAGGGCCAGTGACAGGAGAAGGGAGAGCTGAAGGCTCCAAGCATCCATGCCCCTTAAGAAAAAGAGCTACCACCACCATTACTTCAGCAGCGTTTCTTTAGCTAGCAGGCATTTAAGGCCTGATCCGGTCCTCGTCGAGATTAGCTGCTGGTACTCAGTTGTCAATAGTTACCACGGTCTCTTTCTTTCATATTACTCCTCTCTTGGGGGGGAAAAAAAAAACAAACCACATCTGCTTGGCTTTATTATCTACTACGCCCGATCTTCTCCAACTGTAGCATCCCAGTAACCTCAGGTGGATTCAGACCCGGTCCAAGCAGGAAGGGAGGTGCAGCAGGCAGAACGTGACTATGGGACGTGGCACAGGAGTCCCCCCTGAGCTAGCCAGTGATGATTTGGGGGTGGAGGGGAATAGGACTGATGTAGCCTCCTCTCTCCACCGAGGCTCTGCATAGGCATTGCCTGGTTGACCATATACCTAGTTGGAGGCACTGAGTGCAGAGATGTCAAGGTGCATAGCTGGATCATTCAGTCTCAAAGAAGAAATGAATTAAAAACTCTGCCACCCATCAGGACTACAAATGCTGCCAGAAGGGACAATTTGACAGCATCTGTGCTTTTAAATAAAATGGGACAGTGCCTGTTCTCTGGTCCTGGGGGTGACTGGCATTACACAGTTTGCACCCAGGTGGCAAAGCTCTCCTACCCTCCAAAAGGGGATGGACACATCTAACCTGGCCACTGACAATCGGCATGGTCCTACGCTAACTCCTAAACCACGCTCAGGCATCATCTGGGAGAGCACTCGGCACAGACCAAAGACCATGGTACAAAGGAACGCCATGGTAATGGACAGCCAGTGCTGTGCACCAGTGTTGTTACTACAGACGTAGCCGGCGTTATCTTCCACTAGATGCCAGTCCACGGAAAATAAGTTTGGAGCGAGGAGTCAGTTCCTCCTTTAGTCTAAGTACAGACGTTCTGAAGTTCAAACCTCTTGTTTTCTTCAGTTGGGAACTGTTGAAAGTACACAGTGACTATTCCTTAAGTCATTTTTTGAAATGTAGGAACTACATCCAAAATCCTATGTGAAATCAAAGGCATTTGGCTTGCAAAGGCAGGGATTTAGAAGTCAGAAGATGTGAGAACTAAACTGAGTCTGTTTCTCTGCAATTCATTAGCTCTGTGTTCCCATCCTGGTTTTTCTCTTCCCCCTTCTGCAAAGGGACAGGTTAGCACTGGAGGGAGGAACCAGGGTGGCAAAACGAACACAGCTGCTTTCTAACACATTGCAGATGCTGGGAAGTGTCCTGAAAGTAAAATGGGATGATAACCAATGGATCCTTCTTGACAGGTAACGACCACTCAGAAGGGAGTGCCCACTGGAGCAGTATAGCCAGGGGACACGCACCGTGGGCGGGAAGTCAGAAGTTGGCGTATTTATATATACTGCCCAGTGAATGATGGTCCCAGGCAATACATTTTTAATTCCTGTCTCCATTTCACTCATTTATAAAATGAAAGGACAATTCCCATAAATTTAATAGGGATTAACAACTGTGTATTATCTTGAAAACACAAAGTTTCGTCCAAAATACTGCAATCAGACGACCTGAAGTACAACATTTCCAAATGGCTCAGTACCTGACTTCATGTTTGAACCCTGGTGTCTTTCTATAGGGCACGGTGGAGACAGGGAGGGAAGGAAGGGTACGGGTGCTGTGTTTAGTGTTAGATAGCAATAAATTAATAAGTCAGGGTTCAGGTTGCATGTCACAGTCGTATTGTCAGTCTTTTGATTGAGCGTGACATTACTGTTAAAAGGGAAAATGATTGTGTGAGCAAAGGGATTAGGATGCCAAAATGGTTGAATACCAAGATGGCAGTGGGCAAACGCTCGTGACTAATGTTACCTTGGGCACGACTATTCCCATGACTTGCAAATATTTTTAATCAGTAAATTTTGTTAAGAAGAAATATATTTATGGAACACCAAATGAAAGGTAGTTCTGAAACACAGGCGTTTTTCTGTCTCCTACAAAATAATCACAACACTGGGTGGATGCACGGGCTGTGAACTCATGCTGGAAGGTGGATTAATCAAGGAATAAGACTGCAGACCTGGTCAAATAATCATACTCCAGTTAAGACTCTTGCCTACCCAGTGGATGATCTTTAACTACATCCCTCCTCCAATATTAATGTGAAGCTGGAGGATCCCAGGGGACTCAAATACTCATGAGCCCAGGCTGAAGGCAGTCAGCATCAGCTAAAGCTTTCTCCACCTGCTTGCCCTGCTCCCATGGGCCACTCCTGCGCCACTGCACACACACACCCCGTGATCAGAGCACAGACACCCCTGTCCTCTGCAGCCCCCCAACGCTGCGCATGTGACAGGAGCATCTGACCACCAGCAGCCGTCGGACGTGGCCGGGAAGGGCTGAGACCTGCCCCGCTAGGGAGCACGGCATTACACGGCAAAATTAGACAGAAATATCACGAAACAACCATCTGTAACTGAAGTGAAAACTGCTGTTAGTGCTCAGAAGTCAAAATATACTAGTTCAGTATAAAACCAGTGACAGTTTTGTAATTTTCTATGAGTAAATTGATTTTATATTGGCAATGTACTGGAATTTCATTGGATTCTTCTATCTTCAAAATATTGCACAAAATGAGTCACTATGAAATGTTTATGTACGCTTTCAAAAACTTCATTCTGTACTGAACGGGAAATTACACACACTTTAATAGACAAGCTGAATGAACCCTCTTGATTTACATCTGCCCATGTATGTAAGAAGGAGGTGATCAGAGACAGCCAACACAGCTTCGCCAAGGGCAAATCGTGCCTGACTAATCTAGCGGCCTTCTACAATAGAGTGACTGCATCAGTGGACAAGGGAAGAGCTACAGATGTCATCTACCTGGACTTCTGTAAGGCCTTTGATATGGTCCCCCACAACATTCTTGCCACTAAATTGGAGAGATACGGGTTCGATGCATAAGGAATTGGCTGGATGGCCACAACTCAAAGACTTACAGCTCAATGTCCAAGCGGAAACCAGCAACAAGTGGTGTCCATCACGGGTCCATAGTGCGACCAATACTATTTAATACCTTCATCAATGTCATAGATAGTGGGATTGAGTGCACTTTCAGCAAGCTTGCAGATGACATCAAGCTGAGTGGCGCTGTTGATATGCTTGAGGGAAGGGATGCCATCCAGAAGGACCTTAAGTGGTCTGAGAAGTGGGCCAATATGAACCTCACCTCATGAAGTTCAACAAGGCCAAGTGCAAGATCCTGCACCTGGGTTATGGCAATCACCAGTATCAACACAGGCTGGGGGATGAAAGGATTGAGAGCAGTCCTGCGGAGAAGGACTTGGGGATACCGGTGGAAGAAAAACTGATCATGAGACAGCCACGTGCGCTTGCAGCCCAGAAAGCCAACCGTATCCTGGGCTGCATCAAAAGAAGGGTGGCCAGCAGGTCGAGGGAGGTGATTCTGCCGCTCTTCTCCGCTCTGGTGAGACCCCAGCTGGAGTACTGCGTCCAGTTCTGGAGCCCTCAGCACAAGAAGGACATGGACCTCTCAGAACGGGTCCAGAGGAGGGCCACAAAAATGATCAGAGGGCTGGAACACCTCTCCTGTGAAGAAAGGCTGAGAGAGTTGGGGTTGTTCAGCCTGGAGAAGAGAAGGGTCTAGGGAGATCTTACTGTGGCCTTTCAATATCTAAAGTGTGCTTATAAGAAAGACAGAGAGAGACTTTTTTACCATAGCCTGTAGTGAAAGGACAAGTGGCAACGGTTTTAAACTGAAAGAGGGTAGGTTTAGATGAGACGTATGGAAGAAATTTTTTACGATGAGGGTGGTAAGACAGTGGAGCAGGTTGCCCAGAGAAGTTGTGGATGCCCCATCATTGGAAGTGTTCAAGGTCAAGTTGGAGAGGGCTTTGAGCCAGCTGATCTAGTGAAAGATGTCCCTGCCCATGGCAGTGGGGCTGGGCTAGGTGATCTTTAAAGGTCCCTTCCAGCCCAAACCATTCCATGATTCTACGCCTAAAATACTACCTCCCACACTCAATCTAAGCCAACAGCTTTAATCCTTTTCTTACATGTACTTGTTGACAAATTCACTTGCCATGCTACCTAGGTGCTCCTTCTCCCCAGTAAAATCATAAATAAAAATTAAAATGCTTACATTTCAGGAAAGGGTGCCAAATAAAAGTACTAAAAATAAACTTGCAGAGTGCTGGCAGTCTTAGGAGATAAAGCCAGTTTACCTTTTATTAAGTCTATATTAATGTTTTGTTTTCTTAATTCTGCACAACCATGAGGAGTAAGAACGTTATTTTAAGTGTGAAAGCTGTAATTCTGGAACCTCCATTCAATGAAAAACTTATCTGAGAAAAAAAATGTTTTCTGATGAGCAGAGTGAAATAAAAACAGTTAGAGCTAAAGCAAGGTAATAAATAATAAAAACATTCATGCATTTAACAATAGCTTAATTTACAGCATAGAAGAAGATATTAATTTTTGCAGAAGCAACTGAAAATGAAGTTTGATTCACTAAATGAAGGTTAGATGTACTAAAGAAGGTTACGTTGATCGTAAAACGATTCCTGAGGGCACACTAAAATGACTGTAAGTATGTAACAGATTTACTTAAAAATCTCAGAAGAATCGTTCAGTCTCCCCAGAGCAGGGCCTCTGGTTCTCTTGGAGACACAGGCTGGCAGAGCCCCGTGGAGGATCACAAAACGTAACACACTGGGCTCTTCCCCCTGCGAGTGGGATGGAGGCCTACGGACGCGTGATGCAGAGGAAGGACACATCACACTCTCCATACTCATTACTTTAAGAAGTGTAGCTTCTTCTATATTTGCAACGCCTGAGCATGCCTTACCTGTGGAGCTGTTAGGGTTTAAGGGTCTATTGTAATACTTAACACCCCTCTTTTAGATGTCCCTTTACTAAGGAATGCAAAGTAAATTACGCAAACACATCACAGCCTAGGTGCCCAGAGGCTCAAAGGAAGATGTCGGCTAGAAGGGACCTCCGCAGGTATCTGCTCCAAACTCCTGTTCACAGCTGGGCTGACCCCAAATCTAGATGGAGCTGCTCAGGGCCTCGTCCAGGCAAGTTCTGAACACCTCCAGGAGCAAAGCTTCCCCAGCTGACCTTGGACACCCATTCCAGTGCTGAAACACCCATTACCAGTCATAATTTCCTTGCTGCAACTTGTGACCGTGACTCCCCATACTATAGCTCCTCACTGTCGAAGTTACCCAGCTGTCAACCCATCACTTCCAGACTTCTGACGCAAGTCTTTACTGGGTAAAATTGCTGGTAACTTTGCAGCTGCCAGACATATATAAGAATACAGGAAACCAGAAGCTGAATCCAAAGTCAGGGCAGCCACATCACCCATCCCTCTCTTCAGTAACAGACCAGTGAAAAGCATGACCTCTGCTCAGAGCCCTCAGTCCCAGGCAAACTAGTCAGAGTGTAGAGAAGAACCCAGAAGGATCAGACTTTGCAAATGGATTTGAATGAATGAAGTGCTGAAAGTATCAGGCTAGGTGGAAGAAAGCCTGCTGGATCCTCACAAGGATCAATGTCCTACCTCCCAAAAGCACTGAGTTAGGAGACACTGTCAGTATCGCAAATGATCACGATTTAAGAGAGAACTTAAGACAACAAAACACTACAGAAGCAAAAACAGGATGGATATAGAAAAAGGGCAAAGGGAAGCCAATGTGGCTGATGAGAGTAAATTAATGAGGATGAGAACTAAGGAGAACTGTAGAAGGACTTTCCAAGAGGAGTGATTAGGCAATTAAATGGCACGTGAACTTCAATCTAGATAAACATAAAGCAATGCACACAGAGAAAAAACAACTCCATCTCCACATATAAAATGATGGACTCTAAGCTGACCAGTGTCACTCAAGAGTGATGCCCTTGGGATATGAGAGGCAGATCCATGAAAATGTCACCTTGGCATTCAGCAGCCATCAAGAAAGCAAACCACATCTTAGAAATTCCTGAGAAAGGAACTGAAAACAAAACGAAGAATGTCATTATGCCCTTGCACAAACCCATGGTTCTCCCACATCTTGGAATGTGTATGCAGTTCTGCTCCTTCCATAGAACTAGAAAGGGCAGTGAAGAGGCATGACTGACGGGGTTAGGCATCTCTGTCCAGAGAAAAGGGTTACTAAGTGAGGACGTGATCAAGGACTGTAAAACCATATATGAAAAGTAGAGGTTGCGTAGGAAAGAATTTTTCACTGTCTTTTCCAGTATAAGAACTGAGGACCATCAAATAATGCCACACAGAAACAAGTTCAAAACAAACAAAAAGAGGTAGTAGTTCTTGAAATGGGTGGCTGCAGAATTTCCAATCAAAGGACACTATGGGTGCTAGAAGTTTGCATGGACTTGAGGGGAGACTGCAGAGTTTCATGGAAGAGAGAGTAACTGGTGCTTACTGAATAGTGAGAAACGACATCCAGCTACGGCAGTCCCTCCACTGAAAACAGTTTGAAGCTGTAGGAGTATCAGAGGAAAACAGCACGTAAGCTTGCCTTAATTCACACTCCTTCCTAGGGATTTGGTAGCGACCACTGCTGGAGCAGCGGACTCTGGAATAGATGGACCTAGTAGGGTCATTGATATGTTTTTAACAAGTTCAATAGTACAAAGTGCTAGTTCAAAAGTACAAGGTACAAGCACACCTGCCCTAAGAACTTCTGCTCATCAGTAGGGAGCATTGAGGAGGAGAGGGATTTACTAATCATAGGAGAGCTATGGGCACCATTGTTATTTTTAAGGCATCAGGCAAGGTATTATCAAGCAATAAGAAAAAGTATTAATGCCACTGGACATTGCACTTGTCAGACATCCTCTGGTAGACCACGTAATGCTTCAGTTACCCAACATCAGGAAAGATGAAAGTGGATTGGAGAAGGTGCAGAACGCAGTTTCCAGAATGCTGAGGGACACAGAGCATAACAGGGGCAAAAGAAAATCATTAAGATAGAATTCACTAAGTTTGCAAAAGAAAGTAGTTGGCATGGTGCCCAAGGGACCCAAGGACGCCCTTTTGGTTCTGTGTTTCTAGGGATTGACGACTGACAGCAAGGCAACACGAGAGCCATTTGTGCAAAGGGCAAGTGTCTGAACGGGAAGAAGACGGACAGACAGATCAAGAAGGAAAGGAGTGAATTGGGGCCAAGGAGACAGGCACAGGAACAATCGTACGGCAGACCTGAGACACTGATAAGCTTTGAGTCACTCCCTTGCTTGGGATCCCACAGCTTTTCCTTGGTCTACAGAACTGGCCAGTGGGATGATCCTGTGCTCACCTGTAGGGCTGAGGGAAGGGAAACCCAATGGTGTGTCACAGGAAGATTTACATGGGAAGAGATCGCTGGAGGTCTCCACTCAAACCCCCTGTTCCTGGTAAACTGCAAAGCTAGACAAGGTTGTCCTGAACACCTCGGAGAACAGAGTTTCCCCAGCCTCCCTGGGAACCTGTGCCGGTACTGAACCACCCTTGGGAGAAAGGAAGAGGTTTTGTCTTACATTCTTCACCAAGTTCATGGTGAAATATGATTGTAGTTCTTACAATTCTGTGAAGTCAGAAAGCACTATGTTTATGGCTAAATCAAGACCTTCCTGGTCACAATACAACAATGGATTAAAAGTCACAAGTATCTAAAATTCTCCCCGATCCCAAGAGAATTCAAAGCAAGCAATTCATGCCAAAGTGCTACCACCTACAGATACATTATCTACCTCACGGACCACAGACACAGGCCTTCACCTCTCAAGTGGGCACCTGAGCCCCAGAGACTGATCCCAAATTAGGCTCAGACTGGACTGCAAGGAGAAAAGGCATGATGGCAAGTAAAACCACTGCCTGAGACATTTTCAATGCCTTAGGTAATCTCTGTGAAGCAGCACGTGACAACCTGTGGTCTGAAGCTTGGTGCACTGCTATGGCACAAGCATGACCTGTCCCGGCAAAAAGACCTCACACATGGATCCACTGTCAAAAAGCAAGTCCCCCACAGCTCGCCGTTGAGAGGCCATGGTGGCCCATCATGGAATTCGTTGGCAGCTGGCGAAGGCAATGGCTGAACAAAGTTTGCAGAAACCTGAGTAAACTTTGCAGGTGGTGCTAAGGCAGGTGAGACAGTAAATGACGAAATGGAAACTCTGGCACAGACCAGTTGGTGTTACTGCTGCAATGGGGTCACACAGAAAGACAAGCATTTTAATTATGGAAGATTTTTACATCAAGAGCAGAAGAACGTAGTAAGCGTTCAAGGATGAAGATCCAAGGATAAACAGAAGCTCTGAAAAGGCCTTGTAATTAACAGCTGATAGCAAACTGAACACAAGTTCCCAGCACGAGACTTCTAAGGGGGCTATTCCTGAATGAATGAAATCCACCAGTGCATAAAGAGAGGAATACTCTTCAGGAGCAGGAATAGAGAGATGATTTTTACCTGACTATATACAGGATTGCTGGGACCATTATGGGAGGAGTGTGTGCAGTTTTCACCTGCATACTCCAAAAAGGATGCTGACAAATTGAAAATTTCCGAAAAAGAACAAGAAGGAAGCCTGATAACTCCTCCCCCTTACAGTAAGAGCCTTAAGAAGCTCAATATATTTAGGTTATCAGAGAAAAGGTTAAAATGCAACTTGACCATGGTCTATGAGTACTACAAAGGGAGAAGATTTCTGACAGCAGAGGGCTCTTTAACGTACAAGACCCCAGACCCCAGATCCAATGGATCTAGCCAAAGCTAGACAAATTCCACACAGAAATAGTGCAAAATCTGCAAAGTGGGAGAAATCAATCACTTGAAAAACTTGCACGGGGATCTAGCGTATCACTGGAAATCTTTACTTTTTTTTTTTTTATTATTCTAAAATAAATACTCTAATATTTTCTGCAAAGACTACCAGGTGACATTCCTTGCCATGTGCTGTGCAGGGGAGAGGACCAGCCAGTCAATCAGAACAGGTTTTTCAATGCTAAAGTCATTAGCAGTCATTGGTTGGCCAAGAGGTGATGGAGTCTAGCTCTGGGATAAAATGTACTTTGAAAGCAATGGTCTAGCAACGTATGAGGGAAGCTTGATGGATAATCATAACTAGATAAACAACTCTTCATAGAAGGTGGACCCCCTTCATGTGTCTGGCAAACTCTGAATGATTCTGAGGAAAATCACTTCATCTATCGCACTGTCTGAAAGAAAAGCAGTAGTATATCCAAAGTACTATGCTATAGTTACAATTTATGTCCGATACACTACGCTGTATCTATCAATATAAAATTTCATATAAGATATAATATTACGTATTATATAAGACATGTTATACAGACTATTATATATATTGTGATATATATATACACACACATAAATATATATATACACACACAGAGTATATCCAATCCACTGTCCAAAGAGATGAAGGTTGCTCAAATGCAACCTTCACTTAAGTGATCTATCACACAGAGAGACCTTGTGGAAGAAACAGGGTATCACCAAGCGCCTTGTAAGACATGGAAGTACAAGACTAAAATTTTCCAGCTAAACTGATCTATCATGAACAATGTCACCAGGGCAGGAGACATGAAGGAAGATTGAAAGCGACCAGCTACCCTTCTTCAGCAAAGCCCAGACAGACCATCATTGGCTAAAATTGCTCAGAGAAGATATTGCAGTTACCCTTTGGTTTGTAGGTGAAAATACTGCCACAACAATCAATCAAACATTGATATTTTTACAGGAGACAATAACAAATCAGTGTTTGCTGCCACAACAAACACAGAAAACAGACCGTCACAGATTTCTGCAGGAGCATTACCAGAACTGGAAGCAAGGCAATGCTTCTGAAGGGATCGCTTCCTCACAAAGTTGACTTGTGTTAAACTTTTAACATATGCCAGATCCTCACCCCCAAACGCTCGAAGCCCAAATCAGCCAACCAGACTAAGGTAGAGAGGTGAAGCTCAAACCACTTGAGCCAAACCACCGCTGCAGCTTCAGTAACTCAGGTAAGGCACTGAGATGCAGCATCTCATGTTCATGTTACACCATCCGCTATGACCAGACTCGGCCAGTGATCACATGAATTAATTCTGCAGAGAATACATACCCTAGGAGTAGCTAACTTGGCTAACAGCATGACTTTTTCAGAGATGCCTCCACTGTTAAACACACTCAGAACTTGCGTTGCCTTCTCCTTTGGCCTTTAAGAAATTTGTAAAGCATTACTATTCTGTACTTCACTAGGAACAAGTCCTCAAGAAGTACAAAGGAAAGAGACAAAGTGATAAATGCAGGAAATATACTTCATACTTCCACAGCATCTCCTAATGGAGGAAGAAAGAGGTCAGAAAATCCACTGGAAGCAAGAATTTTTTTTGTCCAAAAGAAAAAGGGAGAAAGAAAAACGAGAACTGGGGAAGATTTACCCTGACAGAGGAGGAAACCAGGTTCTCAGAAGAAAGGCAGACACCCAAAGAGGAAATATATAAGATTGGGTAAACATTCAGGTAGATATTTAAGGAGGGACACAACTGAATAAATGCTCAGACCAATTCCAAAGACTGCATTTGCAAAGGTATTTCACCCCAGATGTGGTAAATACATATCCTTCCCTACACAGCTCTGTATTCCACTGCAACTGCTCCCCTCAACTCCACCTCCACCCCCCTCAGAAAAACGCTGATGAACGTGGGGGAGCTGCAGGAAGAATCAGGAAGGTATATAAGGAGTGACAGAGGCTGAACTTTGGGAAAAGCAAAACCCGCCTGATTCATTTCAGTTACAAATAAAGGCTCCCCCTCTTGAAGAAAAACACAGATCAGGTTGCTTTTAGTATAGCGATCCCGCTATGCTATAGAATCATAGCTCCTTGCATGCCCAGTATTCTTTTGGAATACAAGTATGCCCACAAGAAACCTGATTGTAATTCTTTGTGCAGACAAACCTAAAGGTGAGAACGCCAGAACCTTTCAGAGCCATCCAAGGGGTACAAAATCCGGGGGAGGAGGTAAATGCATATGAAGAGAGGTAAAGGCAGGCCATTGCAGCAGGTTAAACCTGTTAATCTTCTTCATTAGGATTCACTGTGCATTTAGTTTTCAAATGTTTGGAGGGTTTTTGTCGTTTCCAGCACGAACCATGGTACTCTACCACGTTCACTTCTCAATGGCCATACTTGAAAAGCTCCATCATGAATCACAGTTGGAAAAGCCTGGTTTGAAAGACCAGATCATTCCCAAGAAGTTGAGGAAATACAGGAACAATTGGTTGTGCAGTCACCAATAACAAATGTAAAAATAACAACTTGGCCAAGAAACAGGGAAAAAAGGATGAAATTCATTCCAACAAACAATTTGACCATTCACATTTACAAGTGTCCCATCCATGGGCAATGATCTTGGAGCTCCAGCCCCTCAGGGATGCATGTGCAGCACAGCAGTGATGCACAATACCTTCAGGCCTAAAAGAAAGGAGGGTCTAGCTTTCAACTCAAACAACTGTGGGATTTGGGTTATGAAACTGAGGTAACCAGGCACAGATTTGGCTGATGCACTGACACGGACACATTGATTCCGGTGGGAAGTCAGGGCTGAACTCCGAAGCTTTAGGCATAGGTATACCTGCAGGGTGTGTAACCATGCTCCACCATTCAGGTGGACACAAAATGAATGGCATTTTCAACTCCTCCTCCTCTGCTCTCCTGCTACACACCTTAGGATGATGGCCCACTACTTTCTCCTCACTTTTTCAATGCTGGAAAGCACAGCGGTTCCCATGCCATCCACCCAACACAATGGGAGATAAGGAAAACAGATTTGAGCGTCTAGCTCGGTAAGGACATGCTACTCTCCAAGAACCACAAGCACTGCAAAACAGACCCTGCAAACAAAAGCCATAGAAATTCTTACAGTAGCCACCCTGGCAACTAAGTAACTGGCCACAGAAGTCAAGGCAGCCACAGCACTGAGACAAATGCAGAGACAGACACTGCCCGTCTCGAAAGCAACTTCAGGAACATACAATAGCTATCAAGGCAGAACTCAACGACAAGCAAAGGCAGCGTGTAAAGTAATGCCACGGTGACCAAATGGCTGCCACTTCAACAGCACAGTGGCCACTCGGCAAAATACAACCGGCAATTCGCTGGGCAACAACAGCCGAGGCAGCCACAGGCCAGCAGCCTGCAGAAGCCAATGGGGCAGAACCACCACCGCCTCGATGGCACAGCCAGAAGGACAGCGTGGGAAATACAGATGCCACTTCTCCAGAAAACCTACGTAGGAAATGGACAGCCGGCCCAACACACCAAGGGATCGCGGCCAGTTTAAAGGGAGCACAAATGCCATCCTGATGCCCCAACTGTACGGGTCTTGTCCGCTCCCTGGTCCCCAAGCAGCAACCTGGCGTTTCAGAGGAGAGGGCAGCGGGTCCCCAGGTTGAGGGTGGCATCGGGAGGGGCTGAATCCCACCCGTGCCTGCCACAGAAACGGAGGGGGAGCAAACGCACTTCCCAGCGGCCAGATCCCGAGGGAAACATTATTTCCAAATACTCCTGCCCACTCCCCAGCCGCACCTGGGAAAGCAGGGGGACAATACGAGGCTCCTCGGGAGGAGGGGGCCACTCGGAGGCGGCTTCGGGGGCCGGCCCGGCAGGCAGCGTGCGGGCCGATCCCCCTCCGGCATTGTTGTGCCTTCCTCCCCGCCCGGCGCCGGGCCGCGAACTCCCAACTCCCGC
>VYZW01024129.1:20011-39808 GCA_013401315.1 Balaeniceps rex
TGACCTTTTACAGTTTGTTTCTGTGATGTAGGTTTAAGTCTACTTGGAAAAAGTTAATATTTAATTACAATAACTGGTAAGAAAATGAAAAGAGTCCCTATATTAATACCCTGATTTTAGGTTAAGATTAGTTTTATAATTTTTAAGAGACAGAACCCCAGGTTTTTGCTGTTTAGCTGAAAACTGTACAGATTCCTATGTCAAAATTTTTTAAACTTATGTGGGACATAAGATGAATTTTAACTGATGTTTTAAAATGTAGGCTTTATTTTGTGGTTTACTGTATAATTACTTAATTCCTATCTGATTTTTTGGGAGGAGGGAAATAATACTTGCTGTGTATTTGTACAAGAGAAACCAGATAAAGATGAGATATACTTGACTAAATCTTTATTCCTGGTCAAAGCTTTTCTGAAATTGTATGGGGAAGACAAATGAGACAGGATAAAATTATTGGCATTCACAAAGAGGTGGCTGGGGAGGATTTTTAACCTTACACAATGGCAAACAGCTCACCGCACATTCAATGCAAGTGTTAAACCAAGGGCAAAGCAATTGCTCGACTTACCAAGACGTTCCTCATCCAGAGAGAAGTCACACAAGACGTTTGTATAATTTAGGGCAGGATTAGTCAAATACTTTCCCAGCCTGGTTGTTCTTGTGAGGAAGTCAGGTATTGGATGTGGGTTTTCAGGATCTATTTAAGCATGATTATGTTTATCGAGCACTAGAATCACATCTAAACTAAGCATCCAGCAGCTCTTCAGTTTTTATTATTGTGACCAAGAACTTGTCAGCACCTTTGTGGCAGTATTATGCAATTGGATATTGAAGATAATAATATACAGGTACTAGAATGTTTCTTTTGTTAAGGTGTCACCTGGTAATTTTTTTTATACGATGACTCTGAAGTCAGACAGCTCTTTTCCTATGAATTTGGTGTCAGTTATGCAGTAAAACAATGTTTTAATTGACAGCTTCAGTGGATGGAATTGTAGAGGTGTTCTCCAATGAAATGGCTGCCTTGCACTTTGTTATGTCACCAGAAGCCTTCAGTGAAATGACAGCTTTTTCACCTGGAACATTGCTGGTTAGCACAAACCTGCAATAATTGCTCTGGCAGTATGAAAGATGCAAAATGCAAAGCTAGAAGTTTCTTTACCACATTTCTTTTGGGATGGAAAATATTAGCAGCCTCTGATAACTTTGAGATAAGAAAGAACTTATAGCCAAGTATTGCACTGAAGAATGTCTGTGCTGGAAAAAAGGTGAGTTTTCTCTTAAAATCAGGTGTCAAGTGTGTGTATGTATATACATTTATATATACACACACATATATATGTATACGTATGTATGTATTCACAATGATACAAAGAAAACATGGCCTCTAAATGCAAATAATTCTAGATACTAAATATAATACTGAATTCTAGATACTAAATACAATCATTATTCTTGCCTTTATTTTTAAGTAATGCTTTATGTCTAGATGTCCTAGAGTTTTCTGGCCTTGGCAATATTCTAAGTCAGAAAGTGTCATTGCCTCCGATGACCTGGGAGCTTAGACATTGCTCCTCTGTAAAGTTGATAACAACTGGGTGAATGTTATATGTCAGTGTTGAAGAAATGTTCATTTTTTGTCTTTCAGAAGCAACAGCTTTAAAAATGAGCTGGAAAATATCTGCTGCCTGAAGGTTGAAATGAAACAGCCAATCACTGATTTCAGCCAAGGCAATACACTGTTTACCTTGTCATGAAAATGTACGCAATGAGATACATATTCTTGTCACTTCGCATTATTTAAAGCTATTCTGATCAAATCTCTTGTATTGCATTATTTATGGTTTTATTTTTCATGAGAAGTTAATAATAAGCCTAGCTCTGGTATTGCCTGAAGTAAGAGCTATGCGCATGTGTACATGTATCCTTTCAATTTTAGTCAGAAGCAAGATTGCTGTTTGTTTAAAAAAAATCCTTGCATGTTTGCAGACTGTAGCTACTGGAAAAGGTAAAATCCTTGCTAGAATAAAGTATATAAGGTAAGTTATTCCCTGCACTCTGGATATGTCCTCAGAACTGGTAGAGGGAGAAGAACAACTAGATCACTGCCTGCAAATCAGACACACTGAAGTCTGGCATCTCAAACATGCCACTGGAATAAATGATCGGTATATCTGTACTAGCACCAGGACTTTTTATGTTTAAAAAGTTAAATAGTGGGAGATTAACATAATTTTCTGTAATTCTGTTGGAATTCATAAGGTACTGTGCAGAGGGAGAGAAAATATAGCCTACTGATAGCCAGCTTTTCTGACTGTGTATATGCCAGAAATTAGTGATTTCTGACCTTCGGAACTTGAGAATCGGCTGAAAACCCTTTTGTAAACCCTACATTTTCTGTCCAGTACTATCAGGAGACAGGATTGTACCCTGCATAGGTAATGCAGTATACCTGTTGTGCCAGGCTTGGTTGCAAGCATCACAGGAGGGCTGGAAGACCAGCTTTCTGGATGGTCTTGAGTCAGCTTAGTTTCAACGGCTTCAGTAGAGTTTCACCAGTTTACACTAATTCCAGTTCTGCCCATTATGTGCATACCTGGGACAATTTCCACGGATGTCATCAATATTGATGTGGGTGTAAAGTGGCAGATTGTCCCAATATTTTCAGAAGTGTTAATCAATTTTTCTGCCACATCTACTCATTAAACACTGAGTTAAAAGAAGAAGGAAAAAACAAAATTGCGAAGTGTTACAAAAAGCTGTATGTAAAAACCATTGTCAAACAGTGACTCAGAGAGGCTGGGCCATTAATACCTCTCTTTAGGTAACCTTTTTTGGCCTTGTCTACTACTTGGACTTCAATTTCAGTGACTGAATTTTTATGTGATTTCTTTCCTCGCCAGCTGGTATACCTATGTACACCTATGTACAACTCTTCAAATCAGATTAGCAGAGAATATTTATTATTTTCTTCTTGGTTTTAGTGGACTTCTCAGATGGTCTGCTGTTTTCTGCTTTCATTTCCTTTACTCTCTGTAAAATGAACACCTTCCCAGTTCGTTCTTGGCAGTTTAACTCAAGCCAGTAACATAATTCAGAGCAATTTCTTCCCTCATTTTTCCTCTACAAGTAGAGGGTTTAGAGATTTACTGTTCTGTTTTGTTGTGGTCATGCAGCTACAGCATGAAGGATCAGGTCTGCACTTGGGGAAGGAGTCAGCTACAAAGCTGACAAAGCGAGAAAAAAGGAGATATTTTGTCAGAGCTAACTCTTTAGCCCTTAAATTAAAGCAAGAGACTAAACTAGTGTTTATAACACTGCTGTTGGTTAGCACCCTCAGAAATATTGTTTGCATGTCCCCATCAGAAATATTGTTTGCATGTCCCCAAATGTAGGAGTCATGGGGCAAGCCAAGGAAGTCTTCAAATTTATGTAGCAGCACAGGGGTGCCATATTAACTGCACAGCAAATCTATAACAACAGCAGACCCTGAAGAATCAGGCTGAGCTGATGAGAAGGAAAATACATTATCAACTCTTGTGAGCAGCTTTCATGCATAAAATGACTTTGTAAATCTGGATATAGACACTAAGAAAAGGATGTTGATAGTGAAGGCCAGCCACTCCAGTCTGACAGCTTCTCCTCAGTTTTTTTTGAACCTTTGCTGTCTGGCATGGTGTAATTATCACCGCACTCTTATAACCTCTGCCTGCTGCTAGTGCTGTCTCACTTATATGCCTGTAAACAAGCTGATGGATGCATTGCTGATGTTCATTGGCTGTTATACAACCTTAGTAAATATATCACACCAAGAATCTGTTATCATTCTTCAGACTGACATGTTTAAATATGCTGTACTTCAGAAATTGCTACAAAATCCCCTTGATCCCTAGGAATGCCTTCTTCTGCATGGTCAACTTCCTGAGCAGTCTTGTAGTCAGAAATGGGTTTTAGGAACAGTTTACCCATATCCATGATATCCACATGTGATGCCAAGTGCAGTGACCAAACTGGTAGGATTATGCTAGTAGACTGTGCATATAAGGAGCACTCATTTCAGCACAGTGACTGGGAACTCAATGAGAAGGGATTAACGTGGTGCCAAACACATGGCCAAAAAGCTCTGTGTTGCGCAGTGTTGGTGGTTAAGGTTAAGCACACACTATTTTCACCTTGGTGAGCTGATATTTCACAATATCTACTTCCTCTTTAGCAATCCAATTCAGCTCTGTACAGAATGACTGGTGCTGCTCAGCAGGCACTTCCAGTGGCCTTGTACAGTCGTCTCCTTAATGCAGACAGCATGTACCCTGAGCAGCGCCTGCAGCCGGCGTTCAGTGTCCTGCTTTCACTCGCTGCAGAGAGCAGCCTGCACATGCGCAGTAGCAATGCCTTCAGCTTATTTATGTTTTCTCCATTCCTCTTACAGTAATTTGATTGCCAGTTGTGACCTGCAGGGATTTACTACGCGTTTAACAATGCTTGTTAATTTTTACTGTTTTTTGCATTTATGTATTATCATGTTTGGTGGAACCTGTTTCCTTGCTTTGGGCATCTAATGGCAACAGTATGTGCTAAATATCAGTAGCTGCTGTCAGCCAGCTGTCAGCATTATGTTTACTATTTTAACAGCTATGCTTATTTGGTCACTGGTGCTAGTATGTGATATAGCAGTGGACAATTTTTTTGCCTTTGTAAATAATGTGATCTGCAAATACTTTGAGTTCTCACTTGGAAAATGCTCAGCTCTGGATTGCACAGGTGATGAGATGGTGATTTAAAAAATCAAACCCAAAAGAACTGTGATTATACATTTATACCTGCAATTATCTCTGACAATTGGGAAATGTCAATGAGTACTCTGGATAAAGTAGACCCGGAAAATTTTAAAATCAGTTGGAATTTAGGGTATTTTATGTATATAAAAAGAAAGATAAAGTAGAATGTGAAGCCAATTTGTTCAGTGTTTTCCTGTTCCCAAAGGTTAGAACAACTGGCTACAATCTCCACACCTGGATGGAGTTCTGATCTCAGTGAATTTGTTCTGGGTAAACACCTGGGCAGGTGATATTAGTTCTGATGTTTGTTATCATTTGTACCTGACATCAGAATTACACCCCTGGGATATATTGCCATTTCAAACATTTTTAAAATTTAAGGCAATTGCTGACCACATCTGACAAAGCACTCAGTACAAGAAGGACATTGAGTTGCTGGAGCATGTCCAGAGAAGGGCAACAAAGCTGGTGAAGGGTCTAGAGCACAAGTCTTATGAGGAGCGGCTGAGGGAACTGGAGTTGTTTAGTCTGGAGAAGAGGAGGCTGAGGGGAGACCTTATTGCCCTCTACAACTACCTGAAAGGAGTAAAAACTTCTTCACGGAGAGGGTTGTCAAGTATTGAAACAAGCTGCCCAGGGAAGTGGTGGAGTCCCCATCCCTGGAGGTATTTAAAAGACGGGTTGACGAGGCACTTAGGGACATGGTTTAGTAGTGGACAGGTACGGTTGGACTCGATGATCTTGAAGGTCTTTTCCAACCAAATGATTCTATGATTCTATGATTCTAAATAGTACAACCAGCTGAAATATTATAACTACAACACAGTGCACACGTACACGTGATGTAATTAAATATTTTCTGTATTGTTGTAGGTGAAATGGTTATGAGATACACCTAATTCTTGAATGTAAATATGTGGGAAGATGGAACTACTGTTTTACCTGCATAATCCATCATATCATTACTTTCTGAGAGTTTATGCCACCTCTCTGACAATACAGCTCATACAGATACTAAT
The DNA here is from genome assembly GCA_013401315.1 of Balaeniceps rex. NCBI lineage: Eukaryota > Metazoa > Chordata > Aves > Pelecaniformes > Balaenicipitidae > Balaeniceps > Balaeniceps rex. The sequence goes on from VYZW01024129.1 coordinate 25,809, forward strand.
GAGATTATCACCTGCCTTTCTGGCAAAAATCCAGTTTTCGAAATCAAGCATTCATCAGAAGCAAAACCGTTTATACCTGATTGGGAAAAGTCAGTAGCTAAGTGGCAAACTTTCCACAGTTTCAAAACACACACACAAAAAAATGGAAGTTAACATTCTCAATGTTTCTATGACTACATTATGTTAATTAGGTGCCTTCAAACCGCCATTAAACTGTATCACAAATGAACAGTATTACGGTTGTTTTGTAAAATAGTTTTGAATGTTAACAAAGAATTTAATGTATCTTTTTTTGAACAGTAAAGAACAATTGTATAATATTTGCTAAGTAGAAAATTAGATGACTTTGGGGCTGGCAATTATTTCTCTGTGTGTGTGGCTTTCTGATCCCAATTATCATGGTCATATAAATATGGTATTTGTTACTTTTTCTTTGTCATAACGTATCACTGCTGATCTGTGTATGGATTCATTTTGTAAAACATGCCCTAATTGTATTCTGTATTTATATTAAGAAGTTAGTTCCTCAGAATATCTGGTTTTGTTAATTCTCTCTTATTAGGAGATCTAATGTCTAAAAATCATAAGTAGCAGCTTATGCTGTTTAAAGCTATCTTTTTCTGTGCCAGTTTCCCCACTGGCTGTTGTGTTTAAGGTGGAGTATATTTCTGTAAATTTCATATTTGACATTCATTAAATAACCTGTGCCACTTCTGAGACACTGTGAATGTAATAAGGAAATCTTCAGGAACATGTTGTTAATTCAGCTATTCAATTAAATTTATTTCATTAAACTTAAGGTGAAGTAGGCAGCTGCAAATGAAATAACTTCACTGAGTCCTGGGCTCAGAAAGGTCCTTTAGAGGTGTTTTTGCATAAGCTGATATACCAGAGGGTTCTGGTTTTAGTGATTGTGCCTTATTTTTCTTCTCTGTCTTATTTCTGTGTAAAGGCACGTCTGGATGTATGTGAGCAGGCTTTAAAAATGTACCATGCTAATAATATAATTAAACTATTAATCTTCCTATATCTCTGAAGGTTTGTAATGTAGCTTCCACAGTAAAAAGTTTTATTGCTTAGTCCCAGGAGGCTTTTTGTGTGCTAGAGATTCCCTCAGACCTCCATTTGACACAGCCTAATACCATCTCCAAACCTCTGTAACCTGTGTCCTGTAATCACCTATGACTAACGTAGAAGAGAAGATGGGGAAGCGGGGGACACAGACAGAAGGGATCAAAACAGATGTAAAGTTTTACACATGTAAAATTGGGTTAGCAAGTTCATAGTTACTCAAAAGAATAGCAATATAAGGATGTCTCAGGCTGCTGGTAGTACCCCTGGGTTTTGAGCAGTGCTGCTGCACAGGACAGAACAGCAAACTGTTCTCATTATGGATTCGAAGGCTGCTATTTTAGCTCTCCCAGACCACAAAATTTATTCTTGTACTGACCAGCAGCAGTTTGGAAGAACAAAATCCTTGATAATGGAAAAGAACAATTTATGCTGCAAATAATGGGTCAACCATATTGTGAAAATGTACATGCTCAGAAAGTGTGGTGAGAGCACCCCAAGACTCAGTATTTGCTAATAGCATAAAATCCTATCTAGGTTCTTTTAGTTTTATGTTATTTGGAATAAGAACTGACTGCAGTATATCAGCTACTAATGTGTGGTATTTGTAAATAATAGCAAGCCCTGTGTCTCTAAGATACAATTTTGTACAACAGCAAAAGGAGCTTTATGAATGCAAGCGCTGGCTGTGATGCTCTGAACAGGGTTTAGTCACCAAGGTTAATGGCGCTGCTATTGTACTTCTCTGTTTTAAGTTCTGGCTTTTTTCCCCCTGTGTTTCATTATCTTTTACTAGTGCTTGCTCTCTCTGGGTAATATTTGTAGATTTAAAAGCACAGAAGGATCTGTAGCGGAAATTTTCAAAATTAGCATAATTCAGTGAAACTCAGATGTCCCTGCTTTCAGAAATACTATTATGTTTCCATCTGTAAATTTCTGTATCTAAATTCTATTTGTGCCTTCACAGAAATCCAGATTTAGCAGTTAGAAGTGATGAACTTCTAACTGTAATTATTACTTGGCATTTCAGTATATAATGGCTTCCTTCCTGGGCTTCTATATACTTCTTAGGTCTGGAATACCAGTTGCTTTTTCTGCCCTCTTTTCCCCATCTCCTCACCCCAGTGAAGAATTTTGGTCTACACAGTACAGTTTGCACAGTTAGTTTGTCTTAAAATAAGTCTGAATTTTAAAACACTTGAAAAGATTAAACTTTGCGTGCTGAATTTTCATGAGATTTAATAATACGGTGTGGTCGACTAAATAAATCATTACATCTATCAGTTTTCTCTACTCCTGAGGGGTTTCACATTACAGAGTAATAACAGTAAAAAGTGTCTAAAGTAACATGGATCAAAAATTTATGCAATCTATGAGGTTTTTTGTTTTCAACATAGAATTTAGTGGACCTGAAATCAGTGTTACCAAGTGAAAATAATAAGATGATGATTATCATTTGATGATTTTTGTGTATCTAACCCTTACCTATCTTTTGTGCTAAAACATTCTGTAATATGATAAGTGCAAAATACCACTGTGAAAAGATGAATATTCAAAATGCATGTGGATTAAATTAGTACAGTTTTTAGGTTTTAGTAGAGTTTTAGTAGAGTCTTTGTAAGATTCTTAAAAAATTAACTGGTCTACTCAGCCTCCTTTAAAAATGGTATATGCCAACTGCTACTGTTTTGTAGTATTTTTAACATTTATAACCTAGATTTAGAGTAATAGTTGTGTTTTTTAAAGAAAGATTTAAAAAGCCTCATTTGATGTAAAGCGCTTCTTTTTAAGGTAAAGATGAATGCCAAGCATGTATATTCAGCTTAAAGGTGTATAATTGGCCAAGTAGCTACCCTGTTGCTGGACTGTGCTCAGGAGCAATCTTAAGGTCAAAATCCTTGAGCCCATTTACCATCTGCTTCCACTATGCCCATTCCCTGCCCCAGGGATGTGCCACAGGCCACACCATGACAGAAGCCAGTAGGCTGCCCACTTGCCTTGGGCTGGCGGACCTGCCTGCTAACAGAGACCCAGCATGCTGCTGCTGAAATTTGCATATCATGGATACACTACTGCTATAATTCCGGAGCATATCTCAGCACAAGCATGTGGGCTATTTCTGGAGAAAAGACATTGCAGAGGCAATGGCCTATCACATTATATGACCCTGGTGGAGGCTGCTGCTGTCGATGTCACTTGGAGCAGGCTGGAGAGTTGTGGTCCTCCCCATCTGTTGGGAAGCAACAGCTACATCAGGACAAGGGAGCTGTGCATTATTACCCATCTGTTGCTGGTCTTCAGGGAGCAATGGTAGCCTCCCCAGTGCTGGCTGCTGGTGGGATTCCAAAACTGCCAACACCTGGATGGTAAGATCTTGGTGGCTTCAGCTTCTGATGTACCCTTGTTACAGTGGACAATATATAACATATACTGGATGTAATTACAAGGGTATAAAAATATAACATGACACAATACAAAGTTACATATAATGGCATAATAAAATAGTGAGGGCAGGATTCTACCAAATCTGGGGGAATGTCCTGTCCAGCTCTGCATTATCTGAAGGACTTTTGCTGTGCTGGACACCAGTGGTTTTTTTACCAGCTATTTTTATATCTGCCCTGCTTCCTTACAGGTGTCTTCAAAGCTTTCATACCTCTTTTAAAAAAGCAGAAGTCCACTTTCTCAATGTTATTGGCTGCAGAAGGACACAGCTTCACTGTGGTATTTATGAGTTATCATGATGAAGTCTTATCAGAATGAGCATTTTTTTGTGTTGTATAATCTATTTCCAGTTTCTGATTTAACTGGGTGAATTTGCAAAAAAGTAGTAACATTTCCAAACCTGTGGTCTTGCTTGCTGTACTCTCTTTGAATAGAAGCTGGTTTTTAAAAATAACTTTGACTTGAAAAATATGGATAAATCTGGAATTACAAAACTCCAGAAGAGGTGGTGTTTTTTTAATCATTCCGTTAAGGTATTCACAGAAGATGAAGGAGACCTGGATCCAATTTCCTCCTCAGTCTGAGGGCACTTTTGCTCTTTTAGGTCTTAGGACAGGTCTGTATAACTGGTATTGGGAAAAAATCATCAATTCCGTTGTTGAAGCTGTTCCTTTTTTTCTTCCCCCCACCCCCCCAGGGTTTTGAAATATTGGTTGACTTTGAGAGTTAGAGTTTGAGAATAATAAAAAAGTTGATTAGGGTGTTTACCTTATATTTGAATTTCAATACATGTTTTATCCACACAAAATGGAACAATTTCTCTGGGAAGATTGAAAACCCCCACTGAAAGCAGTATAATCTTGTTGCACTGGGTGGTATAGTGCCTAAAATTATTGGCTGACCTGGAAAACAAATAACACCCACCCCCCCAGCATCTTAGGTATTGGAAATGCATTCCATGATAAAATGGACTTTAATTTGGGAAAAGAATTAAAGACTGTGGGCACTGGAAGCTGAAGTGTAACATGCATGATGTCATCTCTCTTTCACAGGGTAAAAAATACTGAAAGCTGGTAATGTAAACTCTGTTTATGGGCAACTTCCATTATTATTTCCACTGTTAATACTGAATGTTGATAGTCTCTGAAAAATCCATTTGTTTAACCTGTGGAAGTTGCAAACCAGAACTCTTATTTATTATCCATTCAGTAGTCTAAATCTTTCTGTATCAGGCTATGTGCTTTTTTGTTTTTGTTTCTCCTGGCATTTCTTGATGTTGGGAATTGATTTCAATTTCCTGGTTGTGCTGTCAGACATGTTCCAAGGTAATCTAACTGGTCAAAAAAAAACGAAATGTATGTGCAAAACAAAAATGAAATGTATGTGTGTACAATGGAAATATTGTTAGGAAATATGTATTAACAAAAGTCTTACTGATCTCTATTACTTTACTTTGCAGCATTCCTTGACTTTTTATTCAGTTCTCCCTCCAGACAAATAGTGGTTGCTTATTATGCAAGTTTTATTGTCAATGTGTACTAAGACTATTTTTTTTCTACCTACAAAATCTTAAAATTATTTCTTTTATTAAAAGACTGATAACCTTACACTCAATGAAACCGGAATAACATCTGTCAAACCATTTAATTTTTTTGACATTCATAATAAATGCAACAAACATAGGTTTTCATTTCATTATTCAGCAACAAAGGAAGTCTGACAGTGTCTAAAGCTTTAATTGCTTTGATTGAAGCATTCTGACATGTTATGTTCTAACATTTAACAAGACTTTCATTTAAAAATTTATATGAAACCCCTTTCTTCAGCTGGGGCTGGACTTTATAAAGAATCTCTTTGACATTTGATGAAACCAGTCTAACATGGCCTTTCTGTCTATCTGTGTATTGAACACAATCCACAAAACACCTGAGATCAGGCCTATGTCTTTTTCCTGGGAGGAGAAACATTTGCGCAAAGAATACAGCTTGAAAAGGCAAATGTCGCTCTCCTTCATGCTGCCGCTGAAGGAGCAGAAAGGAGACCTGCGGGTGATCTCCTGGAGGACTCCATGTCACAGAGAAGCAGTTCTAACACAAGTGTATTGCCTGGTGTATATGTGTGTGTGTATATGGGACTATACAACATTGTCTCCCTCTCTTCCCTGGAATCTCCAGCATGGCAGAAAGCCAGGATGATACAGGAGGATGTGGTAGCTGACAGGGCCGAGATTCTGGTAAGAACATGATGATCATCCTCTGTGTTTTAAAGGCATTCACCTGTACTGTTTCTGAAAAATCCTCTGAGCGATATAATAAGCAGTGCTTTTATAAGTCTGGTATGAGGTGATCCCACAGCACCATAGATAGCATATTTTTTATAATGTTTTTCCTCCCCAGACTTTTTCCTGTTTCTCATTCTTGTGTTATCTCCCTTGCCAAGTAAATATTATCACTGAGTGGGAAACTCCATGATAATGCCTCTGCTCCGCTTTCTATTTGTGATCACAACTTCTCATTGCTGGCATATATTTCATAAGCAGTAATGACTGAAAAATTCCGTGGTGTTTTTTATGCATTTCTTCTGAATAGTTTCATCTGACTTGCAGTGGTAATTATTTTCTCCTGCTTACACAGATCTCAGCTTACAGTACTCCTCAGTTTATTGTTCTGTAATTTATACTCCTCTCTGTCTAGCTTGGAACATTCATTTATAACAGGACTTATGGTCTCTGAGGTGGGCTAACAAGGTAAACTATTGCTATTATTACGTTATTATCCTATGTACTACTTAGAAACAACAGTGTTAGACCGTAGTGTCTCCAAATCTGTGGCACAAAGACTCCTGTCCCAAAGAAATTACCACTGAAGTAAGAGACGGTGTATACAAGCAGATGCATGAAGAATCAGTTGACTATATAAATTGGTTTGTTGACAAGTGCTTTCTGTCTACAAGCAGCCTGACTTTTGCCCATTTCTAGCATGCATAATGGCAGGGGTTGAAAGAGAAGATAAGTTTTCAGACAGTTGCTGTAGTTTTTATCAAGCATAAGAGGCAGATGCAGTTTGAAAGTTACACAGATTGATGATGGAAACTGTTATAGATCACCAAAATTATATACCAGACAAGGACTTCTTGATTTTTTTACTTTTTTTTTTTTTTTTACATATTCTTCCTCATTTTTGACAAAAGTACTGCAACTTGAAAAAAGGCAGGGGTATCCAGATGAATGTATAAATGTAAGTCTGAAATTACAGTTAAGCATTGTTTTCTTACTGGACCCAAAGCCAGCCAGACACTTCTCAAACACAGGTAAATTCTCCCAATCCTCTATGAGCTGTATTCCTTTGAAATTAGTCTTTCTACTATGATAGCATTCATTGGCATTGGTTGTACACATCAATTTTAATATCATATGAATATTTGTAGTTTGAAGCAGAAATATACAAACAGCAGGCAAATGGATTTTAAAACAGGCACACTATATTAACAGAAAAATAAATTAATGAAGGGGCATCAGCCTGCCTATGACGACTGAGAAAAGATGAGTCAGAAAAAAAAGATAGGCAGACACTTTGTTGGTCTAAGTAAAGGCAAACCCATAGGTTTCTCTGGAGTACAGAGTCTGGACTGTCACTTCTAGCAGTTACTAAATAGATATCTCCATATTCCTTACCTTAACCGTTCCTGGTTTACAGCTGGATGCAGTGTTCTGCAGGGTAACAATTTTTTGATTTAACTTATTGGCAGCAATTCTGATCATAAGGGAATGCATGGTGAGATGGTAATATTTTCTTGTTAAAAATGGCAATACCTTCCTGAAGGGAGTGCTTTTCTGACGTGATATATAGCAATAGTAATAGGTGATCATAGATTTAATAGACAGAAATAATTAAAATTACATTGGCAAGCTCAGTCTATCTAGGGAGGGAGCTCTAATTAAGCCGTATCTCCGTTGCATTATAGCTATTCTGTCAATTTCAGTGTGATATATTTTGTCATTTTTTTACAGATGCAACTTCTAGTCTTTAATAGACTAAAGAATTTACGTTTTGGCAGGATTGTGAAAGACTGTCATTTTACATTAGCAGAAATATGAAAGACTTGCAAGCTAATCCTTCACGCCCTGCCTACTTCCAAACAAAAAAAGAGAAAAGATAGATGTGAAATTTCTTTAATAACACCAGATAGACCATGTTTATTAATGTTTTAGTGTTTATATTCTTTCAGGGTACAATTATGTAAGAATGAAATTGAACAGATTAATTAATATGAAAGAGTGTTCAGCCTACAAATATAATAAATAATAATACAGAACCTCTAAAATCTTCAGCAGAAGGGAAAGGGAGCTTGCTATTAAAGGACTGTACAGTGCATATATTTTAAGTAACCACATTTGATGTGATATCACTTCCTTCATGCATGAGAAGTATGTTACTTGGGAGCAACTAAAGAATCTGAGCTCATATTTTTGCTTGTTTGTTTTTATTGGGACTGCTTTCATGGAGACATCAGGAATTCATGCAGCAACTTTCTTTTGTAACCCTATGAATGAGAGGGCATGAAATCCCCAGACACTTGTGAGCATTTGCCACGGAAAAAGTCAAAGAGGGAAGCCAGCAAGACTCTCGTCTTACAGAGGGAAGTAAAGTATCAAATGGGTAAGCAACTAGAAGGAACAATAAGTGAGGTGTCTGTAAAGAAGTAAGAAAGAGAGAGGCTGAAGCTTCCAGAAAGCTGATTGAGAAAGAGAAAATGGCCATCAAAATAAGAAAGGACTGGAGGCCAAGAAAGAAAGGAAAAAGGAAAGAAGAAGAGAAATGGAGAAGGTCACAAGAAACAGCAAGAACAGTAAACATCTACAAATATTCTGGGCAACAGGTTGGAAAAACTGTTGCATAAGATTGTGATGTATTTGCCTTTAATAGTGGGATTGGATTTGATAAGCTCAGACAGCAAGACAAGTTTTGTGCTCCTAGGGTGCTCAGCAAAAAAGGCAAAAGTTTTTAGTGAAAACTAGTAAGAAAAAGAATCAGAATATACTGGTGATGTACTTCTAATAACCTATAAGTCATTGCTAGTAACCTATAAGTCATTGAACAGTGTGCACTTTGGACCTACATCAGCCAAATGTTTATTTCACCAAAACCAACCAATTTGCAAGATATTCTGAAAGAATTGGCTGGCCCATTTTCACTGAATCTTGGGGTAGTTGGAACATTTCTCTTTTCAGTGAGAGCATTAATACCAAAAAATCAAGGAGGATGATAAGAATAGACCAGTTAATACATTATTGCTGAGCATAGTTACCAAAAAGTAAAGGTGGGATTCCATCCAGAGATAAATTTAAAGAATTTATATATCATTAATGCAAATAAATACAATTTTATGGATAGCAGATCTTATTAAACACATCTCTGAATGTTACCTGAATAGGTATGATGTGCTTAGACTTTCCCTCAAAAATCAGGGCAAGGAGAGCAGTATTGACCTCTGCCTCCAAAGCATTTTGCTTTTCAAGGAGTGTAACTGGAGAAACGAGCACAGTGCACATGCAGCGCCCAGCCTGGCACTGGTGGATGCTGATGCCACATAGCTTTACCAGCTCTTGGGGGCTGCAGTGAAGGGAAGGCAAGCAGCATGCTGCCAGGCCAGTTCTGGGGCAAAGAGTGGTGATGCTTTACAATATATTTATACATGTGCATATTCACAGACATGCAATGCCTTAGTAGCTAGTAAATGCAGTAACTCATTTTGTAACATCGGTTAGTTAGAGTCATCAACATAATATAGCTGAAAAATGACAGATTCCTACTCAATGCATGTTTTCCCCTAGGCTTTTTCACTGAGAAATTAAGCTTCATGAAATTAATGAAGACAACTTTTGTCTTATCTGCAAAATATAACAAAACATATACACAGATATCTACCAAACATATAAATAGATCTTGACTGGAATTTGTGGTTGGTTTACTGCTTCTTTTTGGTAAAAATAAAACTTCTTAAAAGGTGGTGAGCCTTACAGTATATAGGCTTATTTGTTATTTTATTTACCTTTTTGTTAATTAATTCCTAAAATTATTTCAGGTTACTGTATGACTAAATAAATAAAAATATAAATTCCATTTTGGGGACAAAATACACCTTGGAGAGAAAATGATATGCTAAGAGAGATGGGTAGATAACAGTGATGAGTTTTGCCTATCACCAGCACATGTCTCATGACGGACCAGAGAGAGCTTCCATGTTTCCTTCACGGAGGGGAAGGAGCCCTCTGCCCATGGAGTCGCTGAGGCAACCCCTGTGTTATGAAAAACTCTAGTCTAGACAAAGTGCTTAAACAGAGGAGCCTTAGCATATTAAATTAAAGTAGTATTTTGATATCCCATTCAAAGAAACTTCAGCCAGATGTAAACGTGATCCCTTTTGCAGTGCTTTGCAATGCATGTTGAAGTTTGGGCTCTATTAACTCGACTACAAGGTTGACTCCTTTTGATACTTCACATACCTGGGTTTTTTTTTCCTACCTTTCCTGTTCAAGAGAGCTTGGGTAAGGCTGAGAAACTGACAAATACTGTAAAGATGAAACTGGGAAGAGAGAATATGTTTGGTTGTTCAGTTCAGCCTTAACCCCCTTGCTTCCATCAGCTCATGGAAAGAGGAAAAAACATCCCTCTTCAGCTTTTGTGGATGGAAACAAAAGGTTATCATTCCTCTCTTACTGGCTCAGTTCCTTCATGGGTTGTCACGTTAGTGGTTTCAGCTCGTGAATAGACCATTTGCTATTACATATGTAGTCAGACTGTAATTTTTTCCTCAACTTGATAGTTACTGTATGTCTTTGCCTCTGTGGAAGGAAGTTTTCCAAGCATCTTCAAGCTAGAGTTTGAACAAAGACCAGAAACTCCTTGATGGGAATGGGGCCAGGTACTGCAACTTTTAACTGGGGATTTGTCCCGGATGGTGCTGGTAAGGACTGGAGGTCTGCAGTCTTCAGTAAATGCATTGCTTTAACTGTAGTTTGCTCCATTTTCTGAAAGATTACTGCTGATCAAATTCCGTTCCAGAAGTCAAACATCTTTATTTTCCTCATATATGCATATATTAAAAAAATAGTTTATTCTTAAATGCTGTCTTTTAACCTGTCACGTAAGAACTGCCTCCTCTGCATACTAGAAAATTTACTGTTGCCTTTCTGATGTAAGTATATGCTTAAACTTGTCAGATACCAATGAACTTCTCACTTAATACAAACATAAGTTCACATGATAACATATTCTCTAAATTAATAAAGTGTTCAATATTGCTATAATTTATACAAAACATAACTGTTAACATGAAAGGGTATTAGAATTTACTCTGTGGAATTTTGTCTTCAAATAAATATTATTTGTTACTTCAGGAGAGGTTTGTTATCATAAGTATTTAAGAAAGATGGAATGTTGAGATAATTGGGAGGAAACCTGAGTTATGTAGAAGCAAGCACATAATTTTCAAAAATGTTATTTTCTCTGAGATGTTATGCGCATAGATTTTCCTAAGCAAAGACGAGCAAAACACACTTGGAATTTCTTGAAATTCATGTATTTTATCTAGAAAGAAGATTTGTCACTTCTAAGCTGAGGTTTACAGTGGTGGTACCAGAATTCGTGGCTGCCTGGAACTCAGAGTAGTTTTCATTCATGTGCACATTAAGGTCACTAACCATTATCATACCAAGTGCTTCTAATTCACAGATAAAAACCCTTCATCAATTCATTTAAGGAGGCTAAAAAAAAAAGAAACGGAGCAGTCAAAATTTAATTAGCTTGCATGATAATACAAGAACAGCTGAAGTATGACCCTAGTCTGCTCATAATGAAATATAACTTGATCTAATTTTTTTATTTATAGCAGTACATTGGTTTTTATATTTTCTCTATTTTCCTTTCTTTTCTTACTATACATTTCAAATATTTTATCTGGGAAATTGGATTATAAGGATATGGCTATTTTCCTGTGCATTTGCATATGTACCTATGCCAGCAAGAACAAAGAAATGTTGAGATACACCTATGTACAATACATGTGCATATCAACAGAAAAAACATAATTGCTCAGCAATGATTTCTTGAAAATAAAAAAGGATCTAAAGACAATGGCCAGCAGCTCTAAAGAACACAGGTAACATGGATGGGTGAAATAGCATACAGAAGGGTCACAACGGTGCAAAGCACCCTGTACAGAGCTGCTGACAAAGGAGTCTGCCCTGGGGCAGGAAAGACAGGTCAGGTGGGGAAAAAGTGTGCAGCCTCTTTGAGATATCTGGCTGTGTGATCTCCAGTACAGTAGATACAAAAATGAAGGTGTTTTTTGTAACACAAATTGACCTTTTATCAAACTCAAAGCATGAACCTAGAAGTAAATTGTGCTGCGTAGATGTTTATAAACAGATTTGTCATTGCATAATTGCTTGCTTCATAATCAATAGAAAGAAATAAAATTAATTTAGCTGATCTATTTTACTTGTCCACTTTTAAAATGAGTATGTCCTAGCCTCTGTTGATCAGCTTGGCTACATCTCCACTAACTGCCAAATGAGCCTTAGAACAGTAGGACGGATGCAGATGTCTCCATGGGACAAGCCTCCATTTACTCAGGGGAATGAGGAACCTCTCCTTAGGAGACTGTTTAGGTTTCATCTGATTGAGAGGTAAGTACAGTTTTAGGGGCCTATCATGCTAATTTTTTGACTTTCCAAAGAGCAAATCTGCAACCACTTGCATCTTCATGACTGGGTAACCTCTTCAGTTTGGGCTGTCCCTAGGGACTCAAGCAGCAGCTGCAGACCTGGAATTGTCCCCTGCTCTGACCCTCTCTTTCAGCAGCAGCCTGAACCTCTGGAGAGACCGTAAATGACATCAGAAGCTGTCTTCTGCACAGAGGCATGGCTTCCACACCTCCCAGTCTCCCTAGCAGTAGGGGTTATGGAGCTGCAAAACACTTTACTCCAAGAACTTCTTTAGGGCTGTCCCTGGGTCTTAGCCAAATTCATGTCAGGTGTAACCCAGATGATCAGAGCCTGGAGGCTTGGGCTGTTTTCAGACTCAGCACCAGAGACACCATGATCCCAAATAATCTGAAAGGCACTAAAGACTTCGGAGCAAGAGCATGTACCTTGAGACACTACTGATGGCAAGCTGCAGATCTGGCCATTTATATGGCCAACTTTTTATCTTTACTAAAGCCTTGCAGATGTTAGCTTCTGCTTCTTAGTTGAAGAAACTCAGTAAACAGGACTAGAAACACACAAATTTTATCTGCAGGACGTTTCTGTAAAGTGGACCTGTCTGTGAGCTATAGAAAGCATCAGGAAAGAATCATGGTTCAATCATGAATTATCTTTTCAGCAATATTTTCACAATCACAACCAATTTATACATGACTCAGCACTACAATATCTACAAACAACACACATGACAAGAGAGTACATCCTTGGACAGATTCAAATACCATATTTCATTGAAAATATAGTTAAAGTTCTTATAAATTTTACCATTATATGTATTATACATATGCACGTTACCTTCATAGCTTAGTACAGTCAATTAATATTTGATTTTTTTACTAATACTCCTTCACATATTACCAATATTCTTTTGTTACCTTGTCCCAGCACCAAAGCCCTTTCATGTGAGTTATATGTGAAAGGATATGAGCTACAAGTAGTTTATTTACCTGGGCTCTTCTGATGGTTTCTGTCCTTCAGTGTAAATTTGTAAGCCTATCCCTTCATCAGGAAAAGACTCCTCTGATGTTATTTTCTGTATTCACTTTATATGTGTCTCTGCTTTCCAGCCCCTTATTCCACTTGCATCTATTCTTCTGCTTCCCATAGCCTCCAACAGCTTCTTTTCCTCTGAGCTAATCACCCATTTATCACTGATTGAAGTTTTATGACAATGATTCAAGAGATATCAGGGTATTATTTACATATTTCATATTATAGTGTGTATGTAACACCGTCCTCTACCTTCCTTCTGCCTTCTCCTATGTTACAACCTGTATCTTAATAATTCAGAGACAAAAAAGCAGTGGGAGGATGAAAATGTCATTCCTTGCAATTAAAAACGTCTTTGTTGTCTTGCTTATGAGTCAACCATTACTTTCTTATGCAGTATCTGCACCTTTCCAGTTCAAACTTGTTTCTTTACCATTGTCTTCTGATAGTTCCTCATGGGACATTTTAGTCTCCAGTTCTCTTTTGTGTTGCTTTCTCTTGAACTCATCACAGAGAAGGAGATGGATAAACACTTTGTTAGTAAGAAAAAAATCAGCATAGAACATTAAGTCAGGTACAGTTTTTTTTCCAGAGTTTCCAGTACATTGTTCCTTGATATAGATTACCCTCTCCTTGGGAAGGGGCAGATGATGGTCCCTGAGCTCCTCTCTCCCTTAGAAGTGCAGAGCAGATGATTTGTGCCTCGACATTGATGTATTTCCTGTCT
>VYZW01024129.1:39876-67190 GCA_013401315.1 Balaeniceps rex
AAACTCTGCTTCTTCTCCCTTAGTTTTCTTGCACAACCTGATACAGCCAGGTAGGTGTGGTGAGGGCTTAATACCAGCATTAGCACAACTTCAGGTAACATAATTTCCTACTCTCCTCGCAGTGGTTTCCTGTTCTCGGGATAACTCAGTTAATTTTTGACAACACCTTTGTTGTCATAGTTTGTAGGAACAATTGCACAAGAACTTCTAGAAAACGCCTGTTACATCCCTGCTCTGTGACAAATAGACCTTTGTTTAGAAAACTTGCATTGTAGTGCCCACTTTCATTACTATTCCATATTACAAACTTGGTGAGTGATTTTTGCTGTCTGGAAAGAAACATATGCAGTATGTTCAGTAGGAATGGAAAGTTTCTGAGTTCCAGTATGAAATAAAATGCACCAAAACCAATTTTTGACCCTACTAAAATGTTCCATTTCTTTGAGGTCAAATATTTACCTCTGATAAAGGCAGCAGCATTATGTTCTGATAATATTTCATTTTGAAATGACTATGCTACTGTGAAAGGTAAATATGTCAGTAATTATTCACTGCACCTTTGGATGAAGCCCACGTTTTCCTGAAAAATGTTTCAATTCTGTAGAAGCAGCATTCTCTGATGGAAACTGTTCTACTTTTGTGGGGGTTTTTTCATAGTCTTTCATATTTATTTGATATAAAGGTTTGTGATTATAAGGTTAGCTGTACATTTGACACCTATTGGAGGTCTCTGAATACATGCTTTCTAGCTGTTGGGTTTGGGATCTGACTTTGTTCAGACGGTAAATTCACAGTAATTTCCAGAACCCAACTCTGTCATTGTTTATTGCTTTTATATTTCATCAGCTTAATGTTCACTTTTGGTAACTGATGGCATTGACCAAAGCTCTATTTCAAACCAAGGTTTAAGTAGCAGTCATTAGTTGTATTTCATAATGTTCAATTTTATTTTGCAATCTTTTTTTCTGACTTATCTCTGTTGCAAGCACAATTGCAGGACCAGAGTGTCTGGGGAACTGGACAAGCAATGTGCTGAATCTGCCAGCAGGGCAGACTCTGCCATATCCAGCCTGAAGAAGATAGATGTGGCAGCCAGAAAGCTAGAAACTAGCAGGAGATGAAGCAAAATGCTGCAGGTAGATTGTGTTGATTGTGGGTCACCAAGGAGTTTGTTATCTTGTGTTAGAGGAGAAAATCTTAGAAGAGAGCTTGATGTATGGAGAAAACTCTGTAATTGAACCTTGGGCATTATGTCATCACCAGAGGAAGAGTAAGATAAACTGGAAATTGGAGCTGGATAATGATTAATCTGCTGTGAGGATCCCAAGAAGGAAAGAATGGACTACAGAATTGCTAAGCCTAATGATGCTGTGTGACACACAGAGAAACGGAAAGTAGAAGGAGGCATTGTAGGCTGTTATACTTGTACTAAAGCATTTTCATATGTAAAGGTTGGGATGAGAAATCAGTAAAATGGTATTCTTGGGCATTATATGCAATAAGTACAGATACCAGTCAGATTTTGTCATGTTAGTGCTCTAAAATGTTGTAGGGTTTGTTTTTTTTTTTTTTAATAGAGTAAAATTGCCCTATTAAAACTCAGATTTATTTAAACTACAGCATTGCTTTCAGCCACTAATATCTCAGCTCTTAGCAGGGAATGGAAATAATTAACTTTGTCAGGAAACATCTTACCTCTTCTAGTGAAGGAAAAGAATTAGAAGAGAACTTCTTATATTAGGATTTTTTATTGTGTTTTCAAATAAAAATAGCTTTCTAACCAGCAACTTGCAGATCCTAATGGGATCTCTAAAGACTTAGAAATCTATCATGTTCAGAATAAGCCAAATTTCAGGACAGGTCCTTGAACTGTAATTTATTGCACTTCGCCTGCTTCCTTAGGAATTCACCTTACATTTTGCAGTTAGAAAGCAAGGACTGGTTTGCTCACCATCAGAAGTTTTTCCTCAGCAAATTCTCCCTCTAGGTGAGAACTCCCTGAACTCCTGGCTCTTGAAATGCTCTTGACCATATTCTCTAAACTAAAAAAAGAAGAGATGGAAACTCTCATTATGAAGCTCTTCATAGCTCCTAGATTCCCTGAAGCTGGCAGATGGAGAAATAGGTCTAGTGGGTAGCTAGACCATGAATGTTCCCATCTCCCTGTTCTGGATTTTGTGGATGCTTGCTGGTCTCCTAAAACAGACTGCATGGGCAGAAAGAGGCAAGGGTCCACAGCAAGGAGCTTGCCAGAAGTCCTCCAAAGGCTGAAGGGATTACAGGTAGCCAGGAACTCTGGAGAAAGTGCAGTTCCCTGCCTTAATGTTTGAACACCACAAAAAGATAACAGCAGATCCTGGTATTGGAAATACAGAATGGATGGTTCAGCTGTCGGCATCTAGGAGTAAAGGGTAGTCTCATGTATAGGACTGTATCACGATGGAAATCTGAGATTCTTAGTTTGCTGCTAAGTACAAAGTGAATGCTGTGGGACAATATGTCACACGTATACTGTGTAGCTAGTTGAGAGGTATTTTGTAATACACATTTTTGGAAAGAAGATTAATTCCTAATATCATATTTAAACAACATCAGATCTTCTGTGAAGATTTTTCCATACTAATAAAAGGAAGAGGAGGTACCAGCTGGAACAAATGTAAACAATATCCATTAAAAATCTGTGTTTAAACTATAACTTATCCTAAAGGCAGACAAAAATTTAGTTCTGTGCACATCATGTTTGGACACTACTTGTGCAGATCTTGTTCTATTCATTTAGATGTTATTAGTTAAATAGTTAAGTACTATTTTAGCATGTTCGTAGGTTTCACAACTACTAGATTTTAACAACTAAAATTATATAATAGGAATGCAGTCAACATGATTTCAGAGTCTGGATACACTCATTTACTCATGGCATTCTTGTTACAGTAAAATATATATTTTACAAACTCCTTTTGTATGAACAGTGTTAATATGATGGGTCCTGAATTCTGTTAAGGGTTTTTTAAGCTAGTGAATGTTCGAATTTTACATTTTTTTTAAAATTTAAACAACCGAGAGGTGGAAAGACATTTTTATTGGGCTACTGCTTGCTTCAAAACCCATGATAAAAAGAAAAGATGTTTTAGCATTAAGCATTTTAAGTCTATAATTGAAAAATCAGGCAGATTAAGAGCATTTATGTTACTGCTGTTGAGTGCACATTCTGAGTAATCTGGCATATAATTAAAATCCGTTCAGCTCACAGCAAACCTGGCAGTCACGTGATGTCCATTTCCTGGCCTGCATACAAAACGCTGCCCATTAGATGCTCCAACGTGGTTCATGGTGAAAAGGAGCTGGTGTCAAAGAAAGAACCAGGAATGGGCTGCCCACAGCACATTATTTGCTCAGTTTATAGTTGTCATGGTTTAACCCCAGTCAGCAGCTAAGCACCACACAGGTGCTTGCTCACTCTGCCCTGGTGGGATGGGGAAAAGAATCAGAAGGGTAAAAGTGAGAAAACACGTGGGTTGGGATAAAGACAGTTTAATAGGTAAAGCAAAAGCTGCGCACGCAAGCAAAGCAAAACAAGGAATTCATTCACTGCTTCCCATCGGCAGGCAGGTGTTCAGCCATCCCCAGGAAAGCAGGGCTCCATCACATGTAACGGTTACTTGGGAAGACAAATGACATCACTCCGAACGTCCCCTTGTTCCTCCTTCTTCCCCAAGTTTTTCATGGTCATATGGTATGGAGTATCCCTTTGGTCAGTTGGGGTCAGCTGTCCCGGCTGTGTCCCCTCCCAGCTTCTTGTGCACCCCCAGCGTACTCGCTGGTGGGGTGGTGTGAGAAGCAGAAAAGGCCTTGACTCTGTGTAAGCACTGCTCAGCAATAATGAAAATATCTCTGTATTATCAACACTGTTTTCAGCACAATTCCAAACCATAGCCCTGTGCTAGCTACTATAAAGAAAATTAACTGTATCCCAGCCAAAACCAACACAACAGTATATAGGCATGTGAGAATTGAGAACCATTGTTGAATGAAAAATTTCAGTCACCTGGTGATCCAAGATATTCACATCCCAAAGAAATCTTTCCAGAAGACTATCCCCATGGGATGAGAAAACTTTTCATCATTAAGTTGATGTCAGACTGCCAGTATCCAATAGTTCCTGATAGATGCCAAATGCCTTATTAGGAAAAAAGTTTGTGGAGTCTATCAAGGTCATACAAGGTATGTGTACATATCTTAACAAAACCATGGCTTGCTTTTGTTAGAACTTGGGTAGACAGCTTTGGGAAAAAAACACAGACTAAGCGGGTATAGTAGCTCAGCAGTTTCCCTGTCTCAACTTTGGACTGAAGGACTTGGACCCATTAATGGGCAAGAAAATAAAGGTCTTTGCATATCTTTTATAACAAGCTAGAGATTCTAGTACTCTTGTTGTAATAATATTTATGAGCATTAGAATTCAGGTAAACTTGGGAAAGTAAAATCATGAAACTTTATGTACAAGTTTTTCAGTATTACATAGTAATAATCTTCAAACAAGAAACACCGTATGCGCACAACCACCTTTGTACTTGCTTGCTCATTAACATTATTGGAGTTCACAAACTTAAACATTAGTGACCACACCAGCCAAATTAATTTAATCAGCATTTGCAAACAGATACTTCTCAGCTTAGAAGGTTTAGCTAGACAATGGTAAACTTATAGAATTCAAATTGGCTGTGATTTTTTTAAGTGCTGCAATTAGAATTTAGTGCTTCAGCTAACAGTGTTTTAAGCTGTGTGTTGAGATTCATCTATTCAGAAGTGTTACATGCAGAGAACAGTAAACATATATTGGTCGGCCGGAATGGGGGCTAAGATTTAGGTGGAAAGCTCTACAGCTGCTTGAACAATTGTTTCCTTACAGGCACTTGAAATCTCAGAACACATGAAAGCATAAGTTACTGTGAACTATGTCCTTATGGGAACAAAAAAGGAACATGAAGAAATGTATGGGTAACAGCAGCATGCCAATCCTAACCTGAGGTACCCTTCCAGCCAGTGAAACTCACAGGCTGACGGTTTTTCTTGTAGAAGTAAACATTAAAATGAATTTAATTGAAATGAAAGCTAAACCATGGTTCCTTTTTAAAAGGTATTCTTCAGTTTTTATTAATAGCACACTTGGGGGACCTCAGTGCACGAACAAAGCACCCACCAACACGTGTCATGATTGCTTAGACCACACCCCTTTCAATGTTAGAACATATTTATGCAGCCCAGCAGAAGATGATATACAAAGCTCTTGGGTGCTGGGATCTGAACTCATCCTCTGCTGGAAGCCATGTACCTGGTTATCACAGTGCGGCACTGACGCTGAAATACCAGCTTGGAGATCCCTATGATCAATGCAAGTGGTGGCGTGTGACCAGTAAGCAGAAAAGGGATTCATGGTTGTGATTTCTTCCCTAGTGTTAGGGCCTAAGTCGTCTTTCAAAGCAGCCAAGTGGTTGGAATATTTGCTTGGGATATAGGAAACAAAATTAAACTAGTCAGGGAGTCTATGACAGCTCAATAAGCAGGCTTACATGATGGAGAAGAATGATCATTTTCAGTACAACATTTAATGCAGCTGGAGAAGAGCAAGATTGTCATTTAAGACCCCTCTAAGTATCATGGGCTGAAAGCACATTCCTTGAAAGCACCTCTCAGACAGGATGAGGCTTAAAATATATTTTCCCAGCTCTCAGTGATAAGGTGGTCCTTGTACATGCTGGGAAAACAAAGAAGCACAGACACTTGGCATGGTGGAGACCTACCTGAAAGCACTGCTAACTGAGACCTGAACCCTATCTGCTCTGTTTTAAAGGTTTAGGAATGCCAGGGAAAGGAACAGAGAAACATCAGTGAATTTTTAACAACTTTACATCTTTGTAACACATTTGGGGCAGGAGGCCAGAAGGCAGTAGTAACTCAGGTAATAACTGCTAATTGGCTTTATATATGGAGAAAGTCAAAGACATTGGCCTGGGTCTAGGTGACTGTTGGTGGTTTGAGTGGACCCTCTCAGTTAGAAAACAAGAAACAGTGAAAATAACAACAACGAGGGCCCCCCCAAGGGGAATGTATGCAGGGATGTTCAGCACCTTGCAGGAGGCAGAGCTTGAGGTGAAGGTGGTGCATGGTAGCCATCCGCCAGCCTGAACTCAGGACAAGGTGACCAGTGGGTGCCTGCCCACTGCTGTGTGCCTATGGTGCTGTTGCGAGCTGGCCATGGGACAGGGGCCGTGGCTGGTCTGCACCAGGGCATGTCTACACAGACTGTGCAAGGGTAGCAGAAGAGAAACCATGACCCACCCACTGTGTCCATCCTGCTTAGCAAAGCAACCTCAGGTTTTCTCTCCAAGAGGTGCGGTTCTGCTCCTGAGGCTGCTGCACCTCGGGGTGCTGGGAGGCAGTCCCTTGAGTGTGTAGCACTGTTCTGCAGCTGCTAACAAAGATGAACTAGTTATTTTTTGAAAAGAAATATGATGTTGCTATTATGTTAGTTTTATGGGAAGCAAACACTTATAATTCAAGATATATTTTTAAGGTTCAGCAATTCTTTTAAAAAGATAGGTGTGTGCTATTTTTGTGTGCTATTTTAGATACATAGATCATAAAGTAAACTGACTACAAAAGCCATTTTTTTTTTAGTCTTTCTTTCCTTTAGCTTTAGCTTTGGCCTAGCTTCAGCTTTTGCATTTGGTTTTCCTTGCCCTTTTCTTTGCCCTTTGCCCATAAGAGAGTGCTGAACTAAAAAAAAAAAAACAAACAACCCAACCCCCAACAGTTTTCTTATATAGCAGTCTGTTACACATGTAAGTTTTGTTCTTTCCCCGTCTCCCCAAATCTCATTGCTTGTAATTAATGTCATGAGAACATAAAGCTTCCTGTGTTATACTGAAATGAAATAAATTACAACTGTAATAATTTGAAATGGTACGATAGATAACGTGTTAAAATTGGGCTAATTTTTATCTTTTGACTGAAGAACATTTTAAATTCAGTATGTTCTAGGTATGTAACAACTTTTGAGTATGCTTGAAATGCTCTGTGGCATCTTCTGTTCAGTTTCTATTTATTATCTCCACTTGTATGATTTGTTTACTTGGGGTTTTTTTTTGACATTTCATTTTCTTGACTGGTCTAACAAGGGTAGAACACTCTTTTGCAGGGAATATTTGGTTGAATTTGCTTTTCCCTATCTCCTGTGTTTGGTTCTAAAAATGAGAGAGAGATCTTGGGAAGACTTTCACCTCTGAGTTCCAGATCACCCTCTTCTTTCAGAGATGAAAAGTAATTCACTATAGACAGAGAGCTGGGTTTGCCTTCCAGAAGCTTGTCAGAATAAAAGACAGGAGGATAAATGTAGAGGGTAGTGAGTGATTATCATGTGCTTAGTGATATGTTGCATTTTATATCACATGATAGTGGAATATGCTTTTGAACTCCACCATAACTCTTGCTATATTTACAAACAGGAAATTAAGCTAAAATACTGAGACCAAGTACGTGTATACTGGGGAACATTATAACATTTCATGAGAACTAAGAAACCTCTGCTTTTTTGCAGAGGTTTGACAGAGGAGGCAGTTAAAGATACTTTTTAAACTATGTAGTTTATGACTGATGTATGATTTTATCATGGTGAAATGAGCACTCTCAGTATAGTCACACTTCTCACTTATGTGCCATTTCTTTTTTAAAATTATTTTGATGATGGCTAGGGCTGGTGTTTCACACCCTGCAGATTGAGAATGGTTGTCTAAGAACTTTGAGCACTAACACACAACTTGGAAGACCCATATTTAGTTCACAGTCCAAGTGTGGTCACCGGCGAATTGTTTAGTGTCTATCTTTCATTTGTAATTTATAATAGGGAGAGGATAGCACTCCACAACAGCCCTGTTATGAAGGAAGTTAAGTTTGTTAAAGCAATATGCTATGTAAGGTTTTCCTAAGAGACAATTCTGTACATGTGGACGCACGCATGCATCCTTCTGATCTGTAAAGACATGTACTTGCACTTTATTTACAAACCTTAGCCTAACAATCAGTAGTATATGGATAACTATGTAGTATTACTACACTGTCTGTGGATGAAGACAAAGTTCACTGTTCTTTAGCAAAAAATATTTGTTTTCCTTTCTGCAGGACTCAAAACAGAAACATGATTATTGCTACAGGATCATTTCCACATAGTTTTTGTTGCATCAGTGTTCAAGGTAACTTAATTTTCCAGGTTTTTTTTCTTCCTGTTTAAGGTGGAAGGCACAGTACATAACTCAACACTTGACTTATCATTTTGGAACATGGGCTTTAGCAACCTTGAGATGATTATGTTCTGTCTGAGGTTGAAATATTGTGATATTATAAAACATTACCTTGTGCACTGTCAATAAACTACATGTATTCTGACATGTGTGATGATCTACTGAATGTTTAAAATTGTTTATAGAATTTGAATACTAAGGACTTACTAATTCTACTTTCTGTTGTGTCCATTGAGCATACATGCTGGTATACATCAGCTTTGAGTAGGATACTGTCTTGCTATTCTGTCTAGGTACATTTTAAAGTCTAAACAAACAAAAAAAGTGTATCTATAGGGTATGTGCACCAGCAGTATTTCGTATCAGGCATACCTGCAAGCTCTATCCATTGCTACATTTTGTAGTTGTAAGATTTACATCAGCATAAATGCATTACGTTTCCATCAGCTGAAACTAGGAGGCTGAACACATAGGTGAAGTTCCAGGTATTTAAGACACTTTAACATTTCAGTGTCAGTGTCTTGAGACACTGTACTGAGAGAATGTATAATTTCTAGTGCTAACCACATCTTATGTAGCAAAGATAGATACTTAACATTTTGATCTGAAAGCATTTAAATATGTTAAAGCCTTACTAATTTGTGCTTTGTTAATCTAGGTATCCTGTAATTTGTGTGTAAAAGCCAATGGCCTCTCTTCACATCTCTGCAGAGATTTAAAGGAAGAAAGCTGTATTTTAGAAGCTGACACATCATTGTTTTCAGTAATATCTTACTACCTTACATAACATTTGTTAATACAATTTGAAGTTTTATTATAACCAATGAAGCTAAAACTTACTTGTCCCTCACAGATGATGCAGGTAAAATACACTGTTGTGTGTCTTATTGCATTCTTTCTTCCACAAATCTAAGCAATTTTCAGTAGTTTTCCCTGTCTCAACAGTAATCAGTGAGAATATAGGTAGAATCTCACTGGTGCTGTGCTCACTGCTGGAGAGGGAGGGTTCGTCAAGGAGCCAGTTATGGCAAATTTCAGGAGGCACTTAGAGCAGCCAGCATCCTCCTGATGACAAATCAAGACTAGAGTCTGAATTTGCTGTGTAGGGATATAACTTCTGTTTAATATCTCCCCTGGCACACCCTTTGGAGCCAACAAACTACTTTGACAACATACTGCCTGCAAATCCTTTTGCCTTATTTTGTTCCATTTGCCCATTTCAGACCCTTTGACACTTACCCTCCTGAAGAGCTAATCCCTTTCTTAAATAAGAATGGAAATTAAAACAAAAAATACAACCCTGCTTTCTCATTAGCTACAGGTGGTCTGTGCGGTCACATGGAAATGAATGCTGATTATGAATAACTTTTCCTGACAGGGAATTTCTATGACAGAAAGCAGACGTTTAGCATTGGATAAAGCAGTGCAAAGAAGAACAGATGAAAGGAAATGCAATACAATAAATTTTACTGAACAGTGGATCTGAGTGTGCCTAATTTCTGAAAATAGTCCGTTAACTCATTCCGAATCTCTGGATATGAATCCTGTTGTTTTGTTGGTGGGAGTTTTTGATATTATGATGGGGAACATCGTGTTAGAAATATTTGCTCCTAAGACTGTTAAGCCCATGACTGCAGTGATGGAAAAATTTTTGGAAGGGAGCTCTCTCTCACATATACTTTGACCAATGTTTTTTAGCTGAATAAAAAAAATGGATTTGCTTATGCAGAGTTTAAAGTAGGGACTACTGTTCAACATTTTATTTTACTTCTGCCACTGAAATATATAATTTTGTTTTCCAGTCATGGACAGCTAAACAGACCATGGTTAAAGTGCACAATTTATGTAGCCTAAGCTTTCTACTTCCTATGAGGTTAAGTATGACTCATTGGAAACATCTAAATCCTGAATGGTGATTCACCACAGGGGTGAATTACTGCTCTTGGATACACAGTGGCCAAGGTAGGTCGTCAAAGAAAAGGACGAAAAGAGAACAAACAGATGACTCATAGCATTGCCAGAAAGACACAAAAATAATTCAGAGTTTCGTGATCAGTTTAACAATCATTCTCGCGAGAAAACGAAACAGAGCTTTGATGTCATGCTGCCTTTTCTTTGCTTCTATTGCAGCAATGTCTAAAGGCTTAAATAAAGTTTTAGTCCCCATTGAATGAGCATATAGCTAGACAAAATTGCTACTCCAAGGAACTTAAATCTAATTTTAAGTAAGTTGTAGCAAATGAGTGAAATGGATAGTGGGAGAGGATGAGTGGAACATTGAGCCAGCAAAATTATATAAGAAGCTATATGCACCAAAACAAATCAATGAGAAGCATTTATCATACAGCTAAATAAAAATGAACCTGCCCCAGCTACGTCCATAAGTAAGAATGGATTTTTCCACACATTACAGCAGAATATAGTTTCATTTTGGAACTGAGAGGGGGAAGTGTTAACCTGGGACATCAGTTTGCAGAAACGTTCCTGGTTGTTGAGAGTGTGCCATAAGGCTGAGAAGTGGTTTTGAGAACATCCTAGTAACTGCCCATAAAGCTGGCGTTACTGGGGCAGCATAAGGGACAGTGCCTGATCTGACACCATTTTAAGAAGAAATATAGCAGATCAAGCAGAGCTGGAGGTGCCCCACAGGTGAGGAGGGAAATCCAGAATCAGCTGTAAGTGAGAAAAGGAAGCTGACAGGGTAGAGGGATGGGATTAAAAAAAAAGAGGAAGTGGGTGATCTTGGCAACTGCGATGTTGCTATCAACTAAAATTTTGCAAGAATAGCTTATGTATGTGACGTGTATCTATACACTTGTATTTTTTGCATGTTTTTCTCATGTGATGGAGCTTACAGCAGAACTAGTAATATCTCTGCTAGACTTTTCTAGAAAAAAGACTCCTGTGGAAAGCTTTTCATTCTAATTTTATGTTGTTTATGATAAGCCATGAATTGCTCCCTGCATTAAATATTTATATCACCTAAACTTTATGTTCCCAAAAGCTGTTTATATTTTTAAGCTAGTTTAGACTCATGAAACTATTGCTACAAGTCAGGCTTGTCTCCAAGGCTTACAGTGAAGATAATTACCTTTATCTTAGCATGGCAAATATAAAAAATATCAACCCTGTTCTTAGGCCAAAGGCAGGCCTTCTCCTCTGTCTGTAAATATCTGAATTACTACAGAACAGTGAGTGAATGTCTACATAATAGCCCTTGACCCCCAAAAATGTCTATGCAGACGCCTGTAAGAGTTTCAGAAATTATGTCTGGCACTTGATCTCCTCCTCTGGAAAAATTAGATCAACAAAAGTGTCTGACTGTAGGTGTTGACCCAATATTTGCAGATGACCAAAGGTCAAGGGTTTTAGCACTCTATACAGTGCTTTGATAACGTAAAAAGGACTCAGGTCTGTACTGAAGATTATTCTGGTCTTGCACAGGTAAAGTAAATGTTAACAAGGCAAATAGCCATAGCCTTTCTGTTCCTCACTAACACACAGCTAAAGTGCTCATAAATTGCATCACACTGCCTGTATCCATTATTGTCTCAGTGTGTGAAAACATTTGCCAAGTTCATAACCAATGTTACAAACAGACTTTTCATAGCTCTGTGTGTGTATGATTGCTTTGACTTCTAAAAGATCATCAGGAATAGTTAAAAGTTTTAATATAGCCACAAAAGCAGAACTTGTAGACTCACTCACAGTGTCAGCTGTCTCTGGATGTGTTTAATGAATGGAAACATATGTGTTGCTGATTCCAAAACCCCAACTGAAATGCAAATTTGTGGAGCCATAGCCTTGTTTTCATGTATGAAATCTTAATCAGTTTCCTGCTTAGGAAGTATACCATTATGTTGGTACAGCTATTAGTATAAGAATTCGTAAATCAAAAAAAATCTTGGGTAAAAATACTGTTCGTAATTTACACATCTTATCCTGATAGTCTCTACAGGGTTAAAGCTAATGCCCTCTGTGAATGTGAAGGAAAGGATCAAATCTGAGTGGGGAAATTGGCCCAATCAGTCCTTGTAGTAGCAGCTAAGATTTCTGTGCAAATGTGGTGTCGTATAATTAGCAACTTAGTTGCTAATTGCCAAATCAGTTATGATTATGGGTTAGTGCCATCTACATACTTTTTAGCATAAAACATTCTAATATATGTTTCTGACTATAAACAAATGGGGCATTCTTCTTTTAAAAAAATGAACAGCTTTCAAAACAGCAGTAAATAATCATGTTTTATTTAAAGCTATTGACAGAGTACTGTTTCATTTTGTTTAAGCATGCTGGGTGTTTTTACTGCTTACAGTATAAAAATGGTTACTGAAGGCTTTTCATAGCTGATGCTCTAAGTAAAGATTTCTAACAATTCATTCAGTTATAGAAAGAAGGGAGAATTTATACTGGATTTTTAAATTAATCAAGAATACCTTTGCTTAGTGAATGCAAAAAGTACTTACCCCAACTTTTTTTTTTCTCTTGTTGCTGTGAATTTGTTCATGAAGACAGGTAGTCTGAATGATTTCAAAATAAGGTTAACCAACACAGCAGTCAGTTCAAAGGTGAAATGCAGCAGGAAATTTCAGCTCTCATTATGCCTTTTGTGTGATCAGGTTTTCACAGCAATTGACCAAACTGGGGCAGAGTTTTTGGTTTAGGGGTAGAAATACCACATTAAAATGGGGCATCTGAGTACAAAGTCTCCCTGCAATTGCAAGAGATGCAAGTTTGAATGTGCTGTGCTGGAAAGTGTTTATTTTTAGGCTAAAATGCTCTCGGCTTCCTAAGTACATTGGCGAGTGTAGTAGGGAAGCTCAAAGAGGGTTTACGTTGTAGTTAGAGTTTGCCAGAACTATGAGCACTAGCTGAGGATGATGCTGTGGCCATAGAAGCGCATGCCCTTTCCATTTGTGTTGGAGCAGGCTCCCACTGCAAGGCAGCTGGTAAGAATCAGAGATGTTGCCTCCGACCTCCTACAGAGATGCCTTTCTAGTTTCTTTATGGTGTGGATGACTTCTTTTGACTCAGCGTTTGCTGTTGGGAGCTCCTTGCAATTGTTGTCTGTGTTGAGGTAGTCGACTTTTTGTCTTTTTTTTTTTTTAATGAAGATTGTAGGTTGGTTTGAAGGAATATTGAAACACAATAGTAGAATTTCAATCATTTCTCCATGTGATCAACTTATGATCACCACAAGATGCAAAGGTGAAACATTGTTTCTAAGATTCTCTGTTCCCTAAGAAATTGAAATGATCTTGTTCTTTAAAGTTTGCTTAAGCAAACTTATTTTTAATTGTACAAAACTGCTTTTACCCAGGGTTTTACTAAATATGATACAGGCGTATTTTATTGTCTTATTAGTATGTTATAACGTGCATTAGCTAAATCATACAGTAAACATTAGAGACTGTAGTAAAAACCAGAAGAATTATCATAGTTATTTGATGCTTGCCTTTTGCAAAATGAGTCATGGAACAGCTAATAAAAATATAAAAACCTGGAAGAAATGAAGCTGTAATATGCCATATAGCATATATCATCTGTTTACAATGTGTTGCTAAACATCAGAATGGGCAGAGGGATGTTATCAGTGCTGTATCTTTGCACAGGGGTCAGCCATCAGTGTTATCCTGGCAGCCAAGAAGGATGATGACCTGCTGAGCCGGGCTGGTTGGGAGGACTGTGCTGTTCTGTATGAGGACTGTGATGCCAGTGCTCCTGCGAGCAGAATGAAGACCTTAACTGCAGGGCCTCCAGATATGATCTGTAGTTTAACACTCTTCTTCTGAATGTCAAATGAGTTGGTTAGAGACATGGAAATAGAAATTACTCTGTGCTAGATTGAATTGCTCATCCATGAAACTCAGTATGTCCTATGTTTTGATTTTCAAAGCAAAAAGCAGTCCCTTTTCCTGCGGTTCAGCCATAGCCAAATGTGTCTGCGTCATCCTGAAGGTATACATATACTAAAGTGCTTGTGCCATAAGCTTGTGCACAATCAACTAGACAGGAAACGTGTGACTTACGTGTTTACAAACAGCTACAGTCCATTTGAAACACTGTTTGCGTTACAACATGTGCAGAAAATGAGTGTCAATTAAGAGGTCTGTACAGCTCCAAAGAAATTTCAGAGTAAAAGGTGGCCAGACACTTTTGAGTGACAATGAATCAGAGCAAACTGTCGTTTGTGTGCAGATAATGACAGCATGTAAACAAACAAACAAAAAAAAAAAGAAAAGGAAAAAAGGGTGAGCTTCATGGGATCCATTATTGATAATAAATTACTCTCTCAGTTATACTTTTCAGCAAGATGAACATTAGCTACAGTATTCTCCGAAAGGCCAGCTTCAAAATTTAATTTCTAAACATATTTCATGGTTTGTAACTGGCAAGAATTTATCACTTTGTAACCTTTTTAGACTGCCTTTCTTAAGTACAATGAGTGTGGCTCTTTTCATTCAAGTTATTTGTGTTGAAGAAAGGTCTGATTTTCTACTTTGTAGAGTAACTTGAGCATTAGCACAACTCTCTGGAAGTGAGCAGAGTCACGGTATTGTGAAAGCACAACAGAGAAAAGAATCTGCACAGCTTAAGAAAAAAAAAGATGGAGAACATTACTGCCTCTTTCTCCCCCTGTACTATCTCTAAAGATAATATGTAGAATTGGGTAATTTATGACTGTGGATTCTGATGAAAGCTCAGTTCCAGGACCAGCTTGAGCTTCTTTAGGTTTTGATGTATAATATGAAAATTATTTAGAAATAATTTAGAGAAAGTATGTTAGGCAATTTTGAAAAGACCCAAAACCTTAAGGTTCTTAAAAATCTTTGCATCATGTTTTCTTCCTCTTTTTATTTCCAGGATAAATGGTTGAACAGGGATCATAGAATCATAGAATGGGTTGGGTTGGAAGGGACCTTAGAGATCATCTACTTCCAACCACCCTGCCATGGGCACAGGCACCTTCCACTAGACCAAGTTGCTCAAAGCCCCATCCAGCCTGGCCTTGAACACTTCCAGGGTTGGGGCATCCACAGCTTCTCTGGGCAACCTGTTCCAGTGCCTCACCACCCTCATAGAGAAGAATTTCTTCCTTATATCTAATCTAAATCTACCTTCTTTCAGTGTAAGGCCATTACCCCTTGTCCTATTACTACATGCCATTGTAAAAAGTCCCTCTCCAGCTTTCTTGTAGGCCCCCTTCAGGTGCTGGAGGGCTGCTATAAAGTCTCCCTGGAGCCTTCTCTTCACCAGGCTGGACAACCCCAACTCTCTAAGCCTGTCTTCACAGAAGTGCACCAGCCCTCTGATCACCTTCATGGCCCTCCTCTGGACTCACTACATCATGTCTGTGTCCTTCTTATGTTGGGGGCCCCAGAGCTGGACGCAGTACTCCAGATGGGGTCTCACAAGAGCAGAACAGAGGGGCAGAATCACCTCCCTCGACCTGCTGGCCACGCTTCTTTTGATGCAGCCCAGGACATGGTTGGCTTTCTGGGCTGCAAGCACACATTGCCGGGTCATGTTGAGCTTCTCATCAACCAACACCCCCATGTCCTTCTCCTCAGGACTGCTCTCAACCCATTCTCCACCCAGCCTCTATTTGTGCTTCGATTGCTCTGACCCATGTTCAGGATGCTGCACTTGGCCTTGTTGAACCTCATGAAGTTCACATGGGCCCACCTCTCAAGCCTGTCAAGGTCCCTCTGGATGGCATCCCTTCCCTCCAGCACGTTGACCACACCACACAGCTTGGTGTCATCAGCAGACTTGCTGAGGGTGCACTCAATCCCACTGTCTGTGTCACCGACAAAGATGTTGAACAATGCCGGTCCCAATACCAACCCCTGAGGAACACCACTCATCATTGGTCTCCACTTGGACATTGAGCTGTTGACAGCAACTCTTTGAGTGTGACCATCCAGCCAATTCCTTATCCACTGAGTGGTCCATCCATCAAATCCATGCCTCTCCAATTTAGAGACAAGAATGTCATGAGGGACAGTGCCAAGTGCTTTGCACAAATCCAGGTAGATGACGTCAGTTGCTCTTCCCTTATCCACCAACACTGTAACCCCATCATAGAAGGTCACCAAATTTGTCAGGCATGATTTACCCTTAGTGAAGCCATGTTGACTGTCACCAGTCACCTCCTTATTTTTCATGTGCTTTAGCATAGTTTCCAGGAAGATCTGCTCCATGATCTTGCTGGGCACAGAGGTGAGACTGACTGGCCTGTAGTTTCCTGGGTCTTCCTTTCTTCCTTTTTTAAAAATGGGGGTTATGTTTCCCCTTTTCCAGTCAGTGGGAACTTCACCAGACTGCCACACTTCTCAAATATGATGGATAGTGGCTTAGCAACTTCATCCACCAGTTCCTTCAGGACCTGCAGATGCATCTCATCAGTTCCCATGGAGCTGTGCACCTTCAGGTTCCTCAGACGGTCTTGAACCTGATCGTCTCCTACAGTGGGAGGTCTTTCATTCTCCCAGTCGCTGCCTTTGTCTTCTGTGACTTGGGTGGTGTGGCTTGAGCACTTGCCAGTGAAGACTGAGGCAAAAAAGTCATTGAATACCTCAGCCTTCTCCATATCCTGGGTAACCAGGTCTCCTGTTTCCTTCCAGAGAGGACCTACATATCTCCTAGTCTTCCTTTTATCACTGACATACCTATGGAAGCTTTTCTTGTTGCCCTTGACGTCCCTGGCCAAGTTTAATTCTATTGGGGCTTTAGCTTTCCTAACCTGAACCCTGGCTGCTCGGACAATTTCTCTGTATTCCTCCCAGGCTACCTGTCCTTGCTTCCACCCTCCATAGGCTTCCTTTTTGTGTTTGAGTTTGTCGAGGGGGTCCTTTTTCATCCATGCAGGCCTCCTGGCATTTTTGCCTGACTTCCTCTTTGTTGGGATGCATCGCTCCTGAGCTTGGAGGAGGTGATCCTTGAGTATTAACTAGCTTTCTTGGGCCCCTCTTCCCTCCGGGGCTTTATCCCATGGTACTCTACCAAGCAGATCCCTGAAGAGGCCAAAGTCTGCTCTCCTGAAGTCCATGGTAGTGAGCTTGCTGTGCGCCCTCCTTGGTGCCCTAAGGATCTTGAACTCCACCATTTCATGGCCACTGCAGCCAAGGCTGCCCTTGAGCTTCCCATTCCCCAACCGCTCCTCCTTGTTGGTGAGAACAAGGTCCAGCATAGCACCTCTCCTCGTTGGCTCCTCTATCACTTGGAGAAGGAAGTTATCATCAACAGATTCCAGGAACCTCCTGGATTGCTTATGCCCTGCTGTGTTGTCCCTCCAACAGATACCGGGGTGGTTGAAGTCCCCAGTGACGACCAGGGTTTGTGAATGTGAGGCTGCTCATATCTGTCTATAGAGGGCCTCATCCTCTTGGTCTTCCTGGTTGGGTGGCCTGTAGCAGACTGCTGCTATAATGTCACCCGTCCCTGCCCTCCATTTAATCCTGACCCATAAGCTCTCGGTCAGCTCCTCATCCATCCCAGGTGGGGCTCCATGCACTCCAGCTGGTCATTGCATAGAGGGCGACACCCCCTCCTCATCTCCCCTGCCTGTCCTTCCTAAAATGTCTGTATCCTTCCATTCCAACACTCCAGTCATAGGAGCCTTCCCACCACGTCTCTGTGATGCCAACAACATAGCCCTGCAGGTCTGCACACGTCTCTAATTCCTCTTGTTTATTCCCCATATTACATGCATTTGCATTACAGGCGTTTAAGTTAGACCCCCAGTGAAGCTGACTTACTGGCTGGAGTGGCTGGAATTCCTTTGTGCTGCTCTTCAGGTGCTCTCCTGCTGACCTGTGATCTTCTCTGGGCATCTATTGCCGGCTTTGGCATCAAACTGGTAGGAGTGGGATGGATTGAGGTTCCCCTTCCCCAGCAACTTTAGTTTAAAAACCTTTTCACCAGGTGACTAAGCCTATGACTGAAGATGCTCTTCCCCTTCTCTGACAGATGGACCTCATCAGCCCCTAAGTAGACCAGAGTTGTCAAAGAAAGTCCCATGGTCTAAATAACTGAGCCCCTGGCTGTGGCATCAGTCGTGTGACTGTTGATTCACCAGATTCGACTGGCCCTTTCAAACCCCTTCCCTTTGACCGGGAGGATTGATGAAAAAACTGCCTGTGCTCTAGTTACCGGCACTCCCAGGGCTCTGTAATCCTTCTTGACACTCCTGACACTGCTCCTGGCTGTATCACTGGTGCCTGTGTGAAACAACAGCAACGGATAATAATCAGTGGACTGTACGAGGCTTAGTAGTCTCTCAGTGACATCGCTGATGAACCCCCAGTAAGCAACACACCTCTCTAGAGAGTGTGTGAGATCGGCAAATGGATGCCTCCGTACTTCTCAGAAGAGAGTCACCTACTACTATCACTCATCATGTTTTCTTAGTTGTGCTGGTTGTTATACGGGGAGCAGATTGGGCTGCCTTAGTCAGCTCCAGCTCTCTCCTGGTGTGACGGGTCTTTCCTCTTCAGTCTGCGGAGCGGTGAAGAGGTTCTGCAAGGGCACCTCAGGCTTTGGGGGAAGCTTCTTCCTCCTGCTGGTCCTTGCCATTGCAACCGTCCATTCTTCTGCATTATTGGCCCCCCTCACTTCTGTGTGTGCCGGTGGGGGAGTTTTTGGCTGTTTGGCCATGGGCTGTGGGTCCACTGTAGGCTGTGCTTGGAACCAGCTATCTAACACTTTCTCAGCTTCCCTGATGTTATGCATCCTTCTCACCACCTCCTGCAGCTCAGCCACCTGCTGCAGGAGGCCCTCCACCTGGGCACACCTTTTGCAGGCAGGTCTGCTGCCTGTCTCTGCCTCAGGAGAAAGGTCTAAGCACTTCCTGCAATCTGAGGTCTGCACTGCAGCCTCTCCCTTCAGCAGTTCTGTCTGGATGGTGGCATCGGCCACCACTGGGGTAGATGGTGCAGACTCCCCAGCCAGAGGGGTGGGCTCTCAGACGAGTGCCCACCATTCTGCCTTGAGGATCAGGTAGGATGACCTGTGCAGATGGTCACAGAACGGTGCCCGGTTGCTGGGTTATGTGTACTTCAAGTCTCCCACTCGGTTAGTGGAATGCCTCTCTTTTAAAGAGGGGCTCCCCCTGCACTCCCTCCTGTGCTAATTGCCATGCCATGCCCTGGCTGATGTGTCGTGCTTTGTTTGCCTGCCCTATCGGCAGCGCTTCTGGCCGCAGCGCTCCCTGGGGCTGTGTTGTGGTTTAGCCCCAGTCGGCAACTAAGCACCACGCAGCTGCTCGCTCACCCTCCCCCTCCCCAGTGGGATGGGGGAGAGAAACGGAAAGGCAAGAGTAAGAAAACCCACGGGTTGAGATAAGAACAGTTTAATAATTGAAATAAAATAATAATAATAATAATANTGACTAGGGTAAGCACTACTTAGCAACAACTAAAACATCAGTGTGTTATCAGCATTCTTCTCCTACTAAATCCAAAACACAGCACTATGCCAGCTACTAGGAAGAAAAGTAACTCTAACCCAGCTGAAACCAGGACAGGCTGCCTTTCGTGGGAGCGGAGGGTGGCCACCGTTACTCCTGGCCCTGCACACACCCTGCCAGCTGCTCTTGTGACCGATGATGGCTCCTGGCAGGTCTCTG
Organism: Balaeniceps rex; assembly: GCA_013401315.1. Lineage (NCBI taxonomy): Eukaryota > Metazoa > Chordata > Aves > Pelecaniformes > Balaenicipitidae > Balaeniceps > Balaeniceps rex. Next base: position 59,803 of record VYZW01024129.1, read on the forward strand.
CGCTCCCCTGGGGTTTCCCCCGTAAGCTGCGATCCCCCACTCCACTGCAGAACACACCTGCACTGGAGCTGATCAGGCAAACGATGTTTGCAAACAACCACTGGAAGCCAATTCCTCTACTGCATTCCCAATATTAAAAGTTCTGCAAAGTACCCTGGGCTATTAGGCCTATTCACTCCCTTCGCTGGCATTGTTCCTCTGGATGTTGAGTTGGAAATACCTCTAGAACTGAAAAATTTTTAATTGTGCTAGCGTTGAATGCTATGCACATTTCAAAATCTATTAAGCATGACCTTTTAGAATCCTGACCTTAGCTATGCCATGTTGAGCTCAGGAGCTGTGCAGAGACATTTTGCCTCAGGTCAAATAGGGAGACACATAAATAAAGGCTGCCAGAGCTCCCAGGCAGAAGGAATTGGCCTAATGCTTCTCCTTTTTGTGAGATGCAGCTAAGTACTGCTGCCAGCTAGCTCTCTGTTCCCCTTTTTAGGGCATTTTGCATAGCAGTTTCATGCTTTATGTGAGCATGGAGTAGGTTCTCTTTCCCCTCCACCTCCATTCCTGCAACATGGTGTCTCCTGATTGAAACCCGGGTTTCCTGATTGAAAATGTCTCACTGTCTGTGTGATAACCTATAGCATGCCAATGCAGCACTGCTCTTTAAATACAGACATTCAGACTCTTTCCCTGCAAGATTGTTCTTGCCAAGCCAGCCTTACCTTGCTCTTGTCAGTTCAAACCTCAGGGGGATTTAGAGCTGAAGTTGATTAGGATTGATGAGCTCTGGTTGTGCAATAACCCCAAAGGTTATTAATACCTTTCAGATGATGGGTATAAAACGTCACATGATTTTCTTCCTGCAATCTTTTACGGTTTTGCAGATACATGTGAAAAGGGCAGTTTTGTCTGACATGACTCATTCTGACCAACACTGTATGAAAAAATTAATATTTTTTGAACGTGTGTGCCAACCACCTATTGATTAGCTTTCATCAAATCAGATTAAAGATTAAATTAGTTTTAACAAAAGTCGGTATTGATGCTTAGGCAGTGCTCTTCTCTGAGGATTCAGGTGACTACTGGTGTTTCAAACCTCTCATTTACTACAAAGAAAAAGAATCAGACATAGTAACAAAAAGGGAAAAGGACTACATTTAATGCTCCTCTTTGTCAAAGTCTGACTCCCAAGAGCATACAGGTTATTACTTTTCTGATAATGAAGACTGTATGTTTTTAAGCTACTGACTAATCTTTGTATGGTTTCCTAGGATGGTTGAGGAGTTTTCTTTGGTCCCAAAGAGTAACAGTTTCAGTTTACTCATTGGATTGCTATAGAATAACACTTTGTTTTTTTTCCATAATATAGTTTGCTAAAGGTTGTTAGAAAAGTAGTACAATGGAGCAACAGTGTCATGAACAAACTGTCAGAGAGTGTTTGCAGCCATTAGTGAGGGAAGAGGAGTAGGCACGAACTGATAAGATGTTAAAGTTATGGGCTAGAACTGTGGCTGCGTAGTTGAGGCTGCTAATAAAAACATGAAGAGCCGGAAGATAACTTGCTTGGGGGCACCACTTAATGCCCAGTAACACATTACTCTTCCTTTTCTTCTTAGCTCCTACAATGTAGGGGTTTGCTTGGAAATGAATTAAACTCCAATAGCTGTTAACAGTTAAAGCCATTTCAGAGAAAGAAAATGATATATTTCTCTATGGATATAGGAAAGCAATTAATATGAAAAGCATTTTCTAATAAACTATTGTTTCAGTTAGAGTGAGCAAATACATTTGCTGGATTTAAATCAACTCAATAGTGGCAGAATTCTATTGTAGCAATTGCATTAAGAAGTCATTTGTATCATCATAGGATATTAGTTTTGATGGAACTGTGTTTTCTTCCAGGTGAAGAGATGATTTATTTTAATGTTTTATTGTTCATAATTACCAAGTTTATTAGCTGTAATCTGGGTATGGCCATACCATGTTGATTTCTTATTGTCTGTGCTTTGTTGTATTGATTCTTAGTAGGGGTCAGCCATACCTTGGTTATGAACATGTTCTGGCCTCTGAGCATTTTTGTTTTAATGCTGCCACACTGGGAATTTTTGCCACTTTGCTTGTGTTATTATGCATTTAAACTGTACATGATAAAGTTAAGTTAGTAATAACTATGGCAAATGAAATCTATCACTAGCAAATACCTATATTTGCCTGTAGATTGGAAAAAACATAATGACACTTTCAAGTTCCTTAGTCCTGAATCACTTGTAATCACTTGAAAGGAAAAGAGACCTGTGGACTGCTCAATGACAATCTCAGGTCAAAAAGCTGAAATCAAGAGATTGGGTGAAGAAAAAAAATAAAACTCTTCAGGCAAGTTTTGCATCCCTTATGTACTTCAGATATAAGGTATGTTCTTGTTGGTTTTTAAAATTGTTTTAAGCTGGACAACTGTTTTGCAGGTGAAAATAAACTTAAAAATATATATAATTCAAGTTATTCATGGAATCTAAAATACATTCCTGCTGCATATCAGTGTCTAGTAGGTTGGCAGAGTACTTGAAAGATTTAGATAAAGTTCTACATAAGTGGATATAATGGTAAATAAAATGAATAGTGATAAAAAAGCCCTACTATGATCATGTTACAGTGGTTCTCGTAACTTTCTCTAGTGCTGGAGACCGTTAAAGCATGACAGTAGACAAAAAAGTACCATCAGCTCTGTAGTAGTCCTGGACTCTTTGAAGAGCCACACCCAATTCTGTCTCACTTTCTCATGTCTCCCACTTTGTAAACATAAAACTACATGCTGCTATGTAGTTTTATAAATACCCTCCACTGTCTGATGTGGTTTCTGCCTGTTATTCAGCAAAGTTCTGTACTGTTAAGGATCTCTCCCATAACTCAGGGTCTGCATCACAGGCATGCTTCTAGTTTGTAAATGATGTTTTTTATTAGCTATTTGATATAGCACCTCTGGGGATGCTCTTGCATATTAGAAAGTAGTATAGTTGTTAGATGTTGCATTGAGTTGTGAAAAGTCTTAGCTTTACATCAAAAGTGTTCACAGTGTAAGTAATTAATCCATAAAATGTGCTTCACAGGAGAAAATATTGTGAAAGTGTTAACTTTCATTTTCATTGTTTGGACCATATCTTGAGTTGTTTAGCCATTACTGGCACAAAATTCACATTGATGTTATTAATATTTTGCTTAAGTAATGAATGATTAAGAAGTGTAACGTTTTGGCCTTTTTTTAATCTATCTTTGATGGGCCTTTTAATTAACAGTGTTGTAATTTGATTTGATATGCTATTCTCTTTTGTGCTATAAAGCACTCCAAAGTACTTGGATTAAAGGCAATATAAACTAAAATGATGGCCACATAAAACATCCAAACACTTACCTCAGTCTAATGTACCGAAACATTGTGCACCCAAAGAAGTCATGGAAAACCTAACACTGAAGCTTAGCTGTTCACTGTGCCACTTCTTTAATGATTTCTGTTATGCAACTTCAGAAATGTAATTCCCCTAGGAGGGGAATTATTTCTTATTATTCCACACAATGTGTAATACTTTCTGTACCTAAAGCATCTCTTTTGGTGATGCCAGGAAGTACTTTGATGCATAGGTCACACTAGATCAAGACCACCTTTCATGGGCTTGAGCTGTATATCTATATTTCTTTCTTAATTTGGAGGTGGGGCCGATGTAACAGAACAACTTCACTGTCATATCTTCATTATCTGTAGTAGTGAGCCTGGGATATCCTAGAAAGTGGAAAAGAAAACAGCCAAACTAGACACTTTTAGGATGCTTGAGAGAGGATGATGCAGAGACGTCTGATATGTGGAATGGAGGAGGACCTTGCTCATTGCTGCAAAGCTGTATAACTGCGCTTGAAGGTCTGACTGCATCAGCTGGGATCCCAGCAGGGGAAGGGCCGCTGGGGTGGTGGCTGCATGTTTCTCAGCTCTTCAGAGCCTCCTGCAAGTCTCTGCTGCTGAAGACCCACTTCTCTGCAGTGGTCTGCCCTGCAGCACCTCGTCCCAAGTTCTCCCTCCTCTACCGCACCTTTGCCAAGGTAAATAAATTATTTTCTGCAGCTGCTTCTGTTTCAGAATGTCCCCTGAGGAATTAATTCTCTTGACCCTTGTCTTTTTGATTCCTCACTTTTTTCTTCTTCCTCTTCATAGTCTTCTAATTCCCCATCCATGAGTGCTTTTCCCTTCTCTGCAGGCAATCCCACATGAGATTTTCGCATTTAGTCTCCCTTTCAGACTCTCTTGTGCTCCTTTAAAGACTTCTATATTGCCAGTTGGTGCTGACCCCCTCCCTCCCTCTCTGCAGACTGTACAGCTGATGTGCTTTCTGTCTCACTGATAGATCCAGCACCTCTGAATCTCTTTTTTAACTTCTACTTCTCAATGGAAATTTCTTGCTTTGAACTCTGCCTTCCCTGCAGATCCTGTCTGTCTATAAAACAGACAGTTTTGGGTTGGGAAGTCCTTAGACTGCAGTGTTGTTTATTTTCTTCTCCGGTCTTCTCTTCTCTCTTTTGGCAGTATTTGTTATCACTGAACCACAACAGCAACATGGCTTGTCACAGAAATGTAACTTTCCTGTGTACTATGCAGTATTTGAGAAATTAATCACATGAACAGGTACGGAAGTCACATTAGTAGTCACTAATATGAAAGGGAAGACAATGTACATAGCCATTCAAAGAGGCTGAAATTATCAGCTAGAGCAAACAATTTGCATAACTCCATATAATTGTAACAAACCCAGCTCAGCTTGTATTCTGAAATTCCTAGCATTGTTCACATATCATTGGGCATATTAGGATTAAAATGGCCTTTCATGCCTTTTGTGACTGGCTTAACACATTTTTGCTTTCCTTCTCACTAAATATATGAACAGAAAAATATAATGTGGTTAACTAAGGAAATCCCTCATAGTGTCTCTCTGCTGCTATTGGTTTTGTCTTCTTTTAATTCATTATTGCTTTGCTTAAATTATAGTATTTGATCCTGAACCTTCTCCTCTGCAATCACTAAGAAGGTATACTTTTTTACCTAAATCATGCCCAAGTGTCGGTCTGAAAAATGTCATCAGGTGTTGTTCAGTGTAGTTAAATGGTTTAGCTACATGCCAGATGGTGCATAGCAGACTGAACATTGGGAAAGTATGTGAACCCTTAGCACATGATATTAAAATGAGGTTTTTGGACTACTGCATTTGGGAATTCTATAGGGGGAAGATAAAGTATACTTTCAAGAAGCCATCAAAGCTTGAGAATGTGACGTTTGGGCAGTCAAGGCTTCCTTATGATTTATAATATATACAAAGAGCCCAAATGTGAATGTCAGTCTTCATACAGAGTTCTACTCTACTCTATTTGTCTTTTGTAGCCTGTCAGTGTGTGTTAAGTAGGCATTCAGTCTTATGCTTATTATAATGAATTTCTTTGTCATTGATTTCATAAGTATTTTAATAGATATTCTGCTGTAATTTGTCTCTATTACTAAATTTCATGAACTGATGGGAAATTGCAATATGTGACACAACAGTAGAGTTTCTTTCAGCTGTATTGCATTGAACATTTCATATTTCTTTGAATATTTCATCTTACTTTGTTTTATGTTTGCAGAATATTACATAAGGATTCAAATGAACTTTGCATTTTTCTGCCTAAGCAAATGTGATAATTCTCTTAGCATCAAAATGAAATCTAATTATTGACATTATTGTTCAATTACATGGAATACTGCTTCTATTGTATCTTTCTATTATGTTTAACATATTGTTAAATTAAGTTCTGAAATATGTTCTATCACTGGAAAAGAAACTGTAAGTATGGAATAGAAATCACCTAATTTGGGAAGAATATTTCAATGTAATCTTCAGACACCATGTGGAATGATCTGAATACAATTATAATATTTGTACCTATTAATAATGCTCAGTGATAATAAGCCATGTACAATTAGGATAAAGCTTCACTGTGCCCCATACAGCTCCCTGTGAGAAGAAATTAAAGTAGGAGGGGGAAAAAACCCTGTGAAAATGTACCTATGTTCTGAACTGTTTTTAGCAGCAAGTACAAGATGCTGTAGAATTTTAGGATATATTTGGAACAGTTCTTTAAGGAAAGTTTTAAAGAGACACTATGAAAGGACACGTTTTACCAGCCTGATCCTTCAGATATAAAACTGCCAGCTAAAGATGCACCAGCATAAACCAGTCCTGTTTCACATTAAATAAAAATTCTTATATGTCTTTGATATGGCTAGTTACTCTGCTGGTGAAAGCTGTAGCATCAGGCAAAACCAAACATATATGTTTGAGGTCTCAGCCATTAGATGACTCCACGGAAATTATACAAGAAGGATTTGACTGCCCTATAGGAGTCCATGCTGGAAGCCAGGAACACCTGAGGGCTGTGATGGTGAAGAAAGGCATAAAGAAGGTCCTTGATCACTCCTGTAATAAAGAAATGGAAAGCGCTTCCTAAAAGCCTGGGAAAGCATAGGTAAAGCAGTAGAAAGTATACCAGGAAGTTGACTTATTCCATACAATAAAAGAAAGGAGGAAAAAGGTGAAGATGTTCTGGGAATTGAAAGAGCACTGGGTTTCCTCCAATTACAAACAATGGAGAAATCATGAATTTAGATTTGATTGACGATAAGAACAAGGAGAGTAAATGTAACTTGAAAAGCTAGTAGATAGGTCTGAATGGCTTCCTTTTATTAATAATGGCATAGAAAGCCACTTGAGTTTGTCTTAGCCTGAGGAAGATAACTCTAGAATCATCTTATTATGAAAGGCAGATTTTGACAAAACTTAGTCTATACCTCTGAGTGCTTATTTGTATCTATACGCTTAGTCTTAAAGAAGACTGAATAATATTACCTGAAATCAATTTTTTAGTACATTATGTGGTCAATATATTTTCTATTACTCGTGTTTCTCTGATTATAGCTTGTCTTTCCCTAGTGACGTATGAGATTTCTTAAAATATTAAGAAAAAAATATGCAGTTTTGGAAGTATGTGATAGCCCAAGTATAAATCTTACATGTTTAAATACTGTACTAAAAAGGTCTTAGATAAGGTACCATTGTTGTAAGACTTTTTCATATTAATCTGAATATAAAATGAATATGATAAGACGACTGTCAAAGTTGTAGGTGACTTGTTTAAGATTTAGAATTGAGGTTGAATTAATAAACCCACAATTCAATTGTTGTCTAAACCCTCACTCCTTAAAGATGAAAATGGTGATAGAAGAGATTTCCCCATGAAATTATTTTCTCATCAAAAGTGGAATCTCATGTTTAAAATTATTGCTCTCCCCTTCCTTCATGTGTGCCACTACAACTCTCCAC
>VYZW01024131.1:0-18319 GCA_013401315.1 Balaeniceps rex
GGAGGGGGAGGAGGAGGAGGGGGAGGAAGACGACCGAGGGGCGGTGCTTGGTGTGGGGCGGGGCTTAGCGCCTGAGTGGCATGGGGTGGGCGTGGTTCTCGCAATGGGCGGTGCCATCGTGAGTGGGCGTGGCTTGGCACAATTGAATTGCTCACGGTGGGTGTGGTTTGGCGGAAGGGGCGGGGCCGCCGCCCCAGGCCCCCGGGACCGGGCTGTCACCCCGGGGCGAGCGGGGCCGGGCCCGAAGCGCCGATGGGGCCCGGCGTCCCCCGGCGCCTAACGCGGGCACCCGCGGTGTTTTCCAGGAGGAGACGCAGCCGGCCGCCCTCGACATCCCCCTGGGTGAGTCTCCCCCCGAAACGGGCCTGGGCCCAGGTGCTCGGCTGGGCCTGCCCCGGGTTAAGTGCCCGGCGGTGGGTCAGGCTCCCCACTACGGAGTCCGCGCCCAGTGCGCACAGCTAAGCCCGGAGTGAAAGCACCACCGGGGCACAGGCGTCCTTCAGGCCTGCGTGCTGTAGCCTGGATCGTCCCCGTTCCCTGCCGCCCACTGCAAAACCAGCTGGGGACGTGTCTCCGGGTCAGCACGCTGCTGCTCTTCTCTTCCAGCTCGCCTGACCGTGTCCTACAGCCGGAGCAGCGGCCCTGGCGGGCAGCACGTTAATAAAGGTGAGGAAGAGACTTTGAAGGAAAAAATCCTAATCTTTAAGTTGCTTCTTTAGACTTTATGATGAAATATTGGGAGCTTGAAATTGAGCGTCTTTGTGCCGCCCGATGCTAATGCTTCATTGTCATTACCCTATGTTTTAACAGAACTTCTAAGTCTTCGCAGTGCTCGAGACCAGTGGTACCATATTGGATTCTCCTAGAAACAGTCTTACTGGGATCAGTTGCTGCTATACATGTCACGCAAAACACCACTTCTGTCTAATCTGTTTTCATTAGTCAAACGTACAACAAGCCAGCTGGATTCTGAAACTTCACAGTGCAATAAATTCCCAGGTTAATTCAAATAAACTAAAAATCCTTCCTGCTCTGCCATTGCCATTAAAAAATAAGGCAGTTAGTGACTGGCAACAGCAATAAAGCTTGTAGTGTCTAGAAAGGCAAATACCATGACAGAGTCTCCATAAAAATGTAGAGTTTGTCTTGTAGGGTGGTATGGAAAAATATAGCAAGAAAAAAATTGTGATCTCTCAGGAAATTAAGACTGGAATCATCCTGTGTTCAAAGCCAGCAGTGAACAGACTGAATTATCTCATAAAACTTAGGAAGGTGAGCCATCACACTGAGCCATCACTATTTTTTCCTCCCAGTGAATACCAAGGCAGAAGTTCGGTTCCACCTGGCGTCAGCAGACTGGATTCCAGAAGCTGTGAGACAAAAAATGGCATCAATGGTAACTACCCTTCCCCTTCCAGCCACGGTTTCAATTTCGCACTTTCAGGCAGAACATGACAAGTCTAATGAGGTTTCAGTGATCTCATTATGGTTTCCCCTGTTCAGCACAGGAATAAGATAAACCGAGCTGGTGAGCTGATCGTGAACTCTGAAGAGAGTCGCTACCAAATGAGGAATCTGGCGATTTGTTTAGAAAAAATCAGAACCATGGTCACGGAGGCTACCGAGAAGCCCAAGGTGGTGTCTAAGGAGACTACACAGAAACTCATAGAGAGGTATCTTTATTGAAGTGGCTTTTATTTGAGATGGATTCAGATGGAAATCGTGTTCTATGATTTAGTTTGCAGCCTCTTTAAACAATCTTCTTCATACTCATTTGGATTTTCTTTTTTAAAAAAAAATCACTTGTCCCTTAGATCTTATCTAACTTTTCCTGGGTAGCATCCCAAGAACAGGGACTGTTTTTTCTGTCTGTGGACATTTGTTGGCTCATCAAATTTACATTATAACTGTGCTCAAAGTTGAATATTTAAATGTGTTCTTTGTACACTAAAGGATATTTTCATTTTGTTTTAGGGTGGAAAAAATGAACCGTGAACGACTACGACAGAAAAAGATACACTCAAATATAAAACAGAGCAGGAAGGCAGACTTTGACTGAGAACAGCAGAGATTGAAGTCCTTGGCATACCGTCTTTTTAAAGAGATGGCGCTGGCAGCTGTAGATGATGCTAAACTTGATGACCTATATTGAATAAAAATGGTCGAAAAGTGTAAATAAAAATATTTAACATCTCCTTTTGAACCTAATGATACACTGTGACAGCCCGTCAATCATTTTGCAGAAAAATTATTGTTCATGTTTGAGAGAAACTAAAAATTCAGATTTTTGTCAGATACTTTTTTTTTAATTCTTTGTCCCTTCTTCCAGCCCTCTGCTCTATGAGAGCACCCTCTGCTGCTGAACACATAAGCAGCAGTAGATTTTTGGGGAAAGAAAGGGAAGAGTAAAAGCAGTCTAACCACTTATCTAAGTAGCAAATAGAGTATTCACCATTTCAAGCACTTCCATTTTAGTTGATTTTTTTCCCTAACCAAAAAAAAAGTGCATGCCATTTTGTTAAATTAACCTAAAGCTATGGCAGGAATTGGGCAGAGGGCAGTTGCTCTCTGTTCAGAAACTGCCTTGTGAGTGCACGAAGCTTCTGGTCCTTGAGGTAGAACACCATAAAACCTCAAACTAAATTCGTACAGGCTTCAAGCATCCCTCATTAGTAGACCCTGTTTAAACAGAACAAAATTCTGTGGTTTAATCTGGATGTCACCATCACCAGATTGGTTTACTGGGGGGGTGGGGGGGGTGTCGCAAATATTAAAATTACACTTTTTTTTGTGTTGTTGTGGGCCCCAGTGGCCTAATGGATAAGGCACTGGCCTTCTAAGTCAGGGATTGTGAGTTCGAGTCCCACCTGGGGTGAGCAGAGGTGGTTCTGTTTTAGGCAAGAACCAAATAAGAAGGGAACTGCTTTCCGCTGGTCCCTGGAGGGACTGGGGGACAGCGAGGTGCACAGAGCCCTGCTCTGACACTCACACCTCTCCTATGGGCTGGTCCCCTTTGGAAGGGGGACTTTTGAGTTCTGCCCTTACACAGCCCAGCATTTACATCTGCAAAAAGCAGAGTGCTCACATCCCACATCCCTCCCCAAAACAGACTGCCTGGGGGGGGTGGTGCAGGAGCACACCAATGCACCCCGACATCCCTCCCAGGAAACCCAGCCCCAGGCTGGCCGCCTCCACCTTTGTGCATGCCCTGCCCAGCAAGGGGAGCAAAGATAATAAACTTTTCTCCTGTCTAAAGCTTTTCTGCATGGGAGTGGGGTGGCTGCCAGCTCCCCCTCTCACAGGCAGAGGTGTTTGCAGCTCCGTGCTGTGCCCTGGCCCTTAGAGGGAGGGTGTCGCTGCGTCAGACATATTTCTGACACTGAAAGTCATCACACGAACTTCAGTTGGAACAGCAACAGCCTCAGCCTCGACCTCTGTGACCAGGAGACCTCACTGCCGCGTATCACCTGTGGTTCAGGTCTCCCTCCCCAGATTTTACGGTAAGATTTGCAAAATTTTGCTTAAAGCCAGCACACAACACCGGGGTTTGGAGGAGATGGACTTCAGGGATTAAAAACGTATTCCAAGAACATGCCTGTTTCTACACCAAGAAACCCCCTTCTCACCCACACCAGGCTGCCTGAGCCAAGGGATAGGGGTGCCCCAGAAAGGGGTGAATCGCCTCCAACCGCAGGAGGGGCCCCCCAGGCACTGGCGTGGCTCCCTGGAGCAGAAAAGAGTCACCCCAGATGGGACTCGAACCCACAATCCCTGGCTTAGGAGGCCAGTGCCTTATCCATTAGGCCACTGGGGCTCCCTACATACGTGTTTTTGGTGCCGTAACTTAACTCTCTGATGGCCGGAGGGGAGCGTGTCCGAGGTATGCCGGAAGAGGGGCTCCCACACAGCCCATGGAGGACCCCCCCGGAGCTGAGCATCCCCCGCAGCAAGGCAGCACTGCCCCCCGCCAGGCCACGCAGCTCTCCCCCCTCCATCACCCGGTACAACCGCGCAGGGCAGCCCCAGCTCCCCGCACAGCCCAGAGGTGCCGGCGGGGGGGGCTGGAGTCCCCTGCGAAGGGCCCGGCTCCGCCCGCACGGCCTCTCCCCGCGGCAGCGGGGCGGGAAGTGCCGGTGCCCGTCGCCGGTTGTCGGTGCAATAATCCGCCCCCCCGAGCGACGGGGCCGTTTGCTCCGGATCCCCCCGCGGAAAAAGCGCGGGGGGGCGCGGGGCAGGGGAAGGGGGTGGCTCTTGCGCGGCCCCAGTGGCCTAATGGATAAGGCACTGGCCTCCTAAGCCAGGGACTGTGGGTTCGAGTCCCACCTGGGGTGGCGGCCGCTTTTTTCCCCACCCTGGCTCCCTGCAGCAGTGCCCCGCAGGAGGGAGGGGGCGACGCGGGGACCCCCCTGACGCGCGGGGACCCCTGGGCCTCGCCCCAGCCCGCTGTAGCTCACCGGGCGCTCCCTGCAGAGGTGAAAAGCCCTATCCCGCGCCGGCCCCACCCCTTTATCTCCCCCCGGGAACCGGCCCCAGCTGGGGCTCAGCCCCCGCCCGCCGTCGCCGCGGGGCCGGGCTCCGGTCCGCCCTCCACCCCCGGGACAGGGCGCCCTGGGCTGCTGCCCCGCCGTGGGGCAGAGCCCCGGGGGCACGAATCGTCCTGGCTGGCAGATCCCCGGGGACTTGCAAGGCAGCTCCCACGCCAAAGCTGCCCCCGCCACGGGCACGTCCCCTCGGGCTTTGCCCCATTGACACCCCCGGGAATGCTCTCACCCCACGGGGTATAAATCCCATCCCCTCAAGCCAGTGGCACGGGGAAATTAAACGATTCGAGGACCTCTCGTGGCTTTAAAACAACCACGAAGGGACTCGAACCCTCAATCTTCTGATCCGAAGTCAGACGCCTTATCCATTAGGCCACGTGGTCCCCCATAGCTCTGCTTTGGGGACAGTGACACACACCGGGGGGGTCTCGGGGGTGCCCCTGCCACCCCCTGCGCATCGCCCACGCTCCCATCCCTCCTGGGACTGCGGCCGTTCCTCCCGGCCCAGTGCTGGCCATGGGGTGAGTGGGCGAGGGTCATCGAAGACCGCCCCAGCCCGGTGGGATGGGGGAGAGAATTGGAAAAAAAAAAGTAAAACCCGTGGGTTGAGATAAAGGCAGTTTAATAGGACAGCAGAGGAAGAGAAAATAATAATAATGATAAAAGAATATACAAAGCAAGGGATGCACGATGCAATTGCTCACCACCCGCTGACTGATGCCCAGCCAGCGATCGCTGCCCCCCAGCCAACTCCCCCCAGTTTATATACTGGGCATGACGTCATATGGTATGGAGGAGCCCTTTGGTCAGTTTGGGTCAGCTGTCCTGGCTGTGCCCCCTCCCAGCTTCTTGTGCACCTGGCAGAGCATGGGAAGCTGAAAAAGTCCTTGACTAGGGTAAGCACTGCCTAGCAACAACTAAAACATCAGTGTGTTATCAGCATTCTTCTCATACTAAATCCAAAACACAGCGCTATGCCAGCTACTAGGGAGAAAATTAACTCCATCCCAGCTGAAACCAGGACACCCTCCTGCCACCAGCTTCGCTGTGCCTGCTGCTCAAGCCGTGCTTCTGAGCATGCCAGCAACTCAGAACACAAATGCAACCCAAAATGCAAAGAGCAGACACCACCCAGGAGACACCCGCACCCCCCTGACACAGCAGCTGGGGTCACCCTCCCTCTCCAGCTGCTGGGGGTACGCGAATCCAGGCCTTCCCTGCCACTGCCCATGGAAAGGCAAAGCCAAGACCGTCACGCCCAGCCGAGGCTGTGTATGAGCCTTAAGCAGTGTTTGACCCCCAGGGTCGGGCATTGCTGGTGAAGGACTGGGACAGCCGGGACCCCGGAGACAACCTGTCCTTTCCCGTGACAGCATTTGGTGTGGTGGTCACAGTGTCAATGAGCCACCAGTGACAGGCACCTGCTGTAACGTAGCACCGCTGCAGCATAACGGTGTGACGCAACGAGAAACACCACGGGCCTCGTTAAGCTCCGTTCATTATCAATAACACCTCCTGTGTTCTCCTCCCGGTGCAGCTTTGCTTCTCCCCAAAACCTGCGTTTCTCATCTAATCCTAAAAAAGAGTTTCTCAAAGCTGGACACAGGGCAGGAAGGTATTTTAACCTCTTCTGTGGCCACGGGAGGTTTTGGGGACATGGTGGTTCCTGGGGTACGTTCAGCTCAGCTTCAGCCAACGTGTCTTTTCCGATGTGCCTGTCAGACGAAAGCGGAGCAGACACGTGCTGGAGAGAAGGGGCTGCACGAGAAGGGTGCTCGTGCTCCGCCGGTGTGCGAAGCTTCCCAGTACGGCGGGCAGCAGCGGGCAGCAGCAGCCAGCGGATGAACCGGAGCACGCAGCAGCTGCCCCAGCTCCATCCACCCCCAGCCCCCCGAGAGCTCGCCAAGGCCTGGAGGGTACGGGGGGGGGTGTAGGGTGCAAATCCCAGCAGTGTCAGGAGGGGAGAGGCCGGTGTGATGGGGTGGGCAGCGCCACACCAAATGTGTGGTGGGGGTGGCATGGCCAAGTGGGTCAGAGCGGGGGTCAAGGATCCGAGCCCACCATGGCTGAGTGTCCCCTTGTCCCAGGGTGCAGGCAGGGCTCCTTGTTGCTGGCAGCGGTTGCCTGCTCTTGCCCAACACTGGGGGATTTGCAGCCCTGAGAAAGCCTCATGTCACTGCGGCATTTCTCCCTGGGGCTGTTTTCTTCCCTCTCTCCACCTGGGTCCTCGCCCTCCAGCCAGCAAAGATGCTCCTGCTCATGAGGAGCAGCACAGGTTCAGCCTTCTGCTGCCTGGGACTTAGTGCTCCAGAGGCAGGAGAGGAGAGAAACAGCAGGAACAAAACCTGGTGCTGCCCGAGCGAGGCCATGGCTGGTGGAAGTCCCTCAGACCATGCAGCGAGCCAGCTCAGGCCCTTTGTGGTCCTGCCACCAGGACATCCCAGCAGGGCTGCGGGTACAGCATCTCCAGGAGATGCAAAGAAAACGCTGCCCGAAGGAAGCCAAGTGATCATCTTGTTCCTGAAACAAAAGCCCCCGAGAGCCACTTGATGCTATCCCAACTTGTTAGAAGGATGCAAAAAATGTGCTCTCACCGTGCTTTCAACCACAGCCCTGAAGCTGATCACCCAAAGAGGTGGAAGTCAACCGGTCCCAGGTAATACCAGCCTGGAGACACCCCTTTAGCCCCTTTCCCTGGCCCCCAAAGCAGGCAGGGTTGGCTGAGTGGCGCAGGGACCTGCAGCTCGGCTGCCTGGGGCTGCCAGCAGTCCAGTGCCCGAGGCTTCAGCAGGATTGCTGCTTTCCGGGCAGCAGAGTCATTTCCTCCCACACCTAACAGAGAAAAATTACTTAGAAAGAAGCTTCACTTTAGGTTTTACTAGTGTGGTACCACCCTGACCGCAGCTGCCTTTTAAAATCCATTAACTCCGCAGGAAAAGACCCTCCAAGCAGCTTTTTAATGCAACAAACCCGAGAGGTCATTATCCCAAAGGCACTTATGTGGAGGACTCTGGTCCCAGGGCACCACAGCCAAACTGCATGACCCCCAACCACCAGCCCCTTGCGGAGATGCGGTTTCTGGCAGATGAGTAAGGCTTTCTCCCTGTTAGAGCTTATCCCGCTCCCAGAAGAGGTTTGCATGGCAGCTGCAAGGTTGTCATCCCCCAGCATCAGTCAGCGTTTTGTTGGGGGTCAGATGCAGCCGATGATACAGGGAGCACCCGGAGGGGATAAAAATGCAGCCAAAATTCCCTGCTCAGCCCTGACCCAACACAGGCCCAGCTCTGCCCAGACAAGGCTAAAAACCCAGCTTTAACTGCTCCGCTTTTGCACCTTCTGGGACACCTTGAAAGGTGCCCGTGCTCCAGGCGGATGGGGCAGAGCCAGTGATGGATGTGCTCTCCCCTCCAAAAACCATCTTTTCATTAACACCTCTCCAAAAATCATCCTTTCATTAACGGGTCCCAAGGCAAAAGCTGGTTGTTTCTCCCTCAGTAACAGCCTGAGCGCTCAGCACGCGGGACCGCACAAACCGGCTGGATAAAGCTTCGCCTTTGCACCGAAGCCTGGGGCAGTTTGTAGCTGCTCCTCATTGCTTCCCTTTTTCATGAGATCTAAACTGGGACCTCTGGCCAGGGGCAGAGAACCACATCGCCCCGACAGCATCGTGTACAGCGTTTGTTGGCACAGTGAGAAAGCCTGGAGCGGCCACGGGAATCTCGCTGCCCCAAAACGCCCATCACGGCTCACCCCAACCTCCCTCCTCAGACACCCCCCCCCGCAAGCTCTGTTCAGCAGCGCTGGTTTATTTGCGCTTCTGGGTTCTCCAGTTGCATTAATCTCTGCCATCAGGGATGGGAAACGTCTTCCCACCAAGCAGCCAAAGGCAGCCTCCGACGGGTAGCAGCAGGAGGAGGCCCAGCGGTGCTGTGCAGGGCTGGCGGCACTAAAATGGGGAGAGGGAGCGCGGAAACGGGGTTGGCACCAGCAAAAGGGGTGGCTCACCCCAGATGGGACTCGAACCCACAATCCCTGGCTTAGGAGGCCAGTGCCTTATCCATTAGGCCACTGGGGCTGCATGGGACTTTTTTGTGCCCCATGGGACCTTGTGCTGCATGGGTGCAAACTCGGTCACACATATAACCCACGCTGGGGAATCACCCTGGGGATCCAGAGGATGGGGAAGCAGTGCTGGGCTGTACCAGCAGCGGCAGGGGCACGGGAACGAACCTGGGGTCGCTTTTTCCCTCCCCCCCCCAATAAAGGGAAGAGGCGCGAAGGGAGGAGAAGGGTGGAAAGCTGGAACGGGTTTAAAAGTAGGGGGAAAAGGGCCGACCACGAAGGGACTCGAACCCTCAATCTTCTGATCCGAAGTCAGACGCCTTATCCATTAGGCCACGCGGTCAGCGGCGCTGCAGGCCCCGCCGTGCTGCCGCCCCCGGCGTCACCGGCCCGGCCCGGCCCGGGCTGCGCTGCCGGGCGCTGGGGCCCGCGGGTGCCGGGGAGGAGGGAGGCCCGGCCGGGGAGGGTCGGCCCGCTGCCGCAGCCAGGCCGTGGGGAGGTCAAGGGTGGGACTGGCCGGCTGCCATCGCTGCGCCGGAGCCGGGGGACAGCCCTTGGGTGCGTTGGTGGGGAGAGGCAGAAGCAGGGTGCTGCCCAGGGAGGGCTTTCGCCGAGCATCCGAACCACCCCATCCCCTCACCCAGCCTCACAAGTGCCGCACGGATCCGGCTTCCCTCCCTCCTCCGCCCCGCACGGCAAGCTGCTGCAGGAGGGCCGTCGTGCAGGGTGCGGAGTGGAGCCGAGGACCTTGTTGCAACAGGACACCGTGGGGACCAAAAGTTTGCAGAGCAACTGGATGGATTTGCAGCTTGCGTGTACTCACGTCCCACCAGCTGCTGGCAGATGTAAGGGGTTGCTGGAGGCCAAGTCACCATTCTGGGAGCTCAACGTTGTCCCACACTGTCACCCACCAGCGTGAGCTCCTACAACCAACACAGCCCTCGAGCCCCAGCACAGAGGTCACCCCTGCTTCTCCTCGTGCCCGTTATGTCTGAGTCAAACTCTGTCTTATGGTCCATACGCTTCCTACCTCCTATCTCAGGCACAACCAGAGGCCACAGTAATAAGGTGCCATCTACAATGTCCCAGTGGGATGGGACTTCCCAAGCACACATGAATTGGAGCTGCTCCCCTGCAAGGTAAGCATCACTTTGAGCACCTGAAGGCATCGCTGCAATCACAGCATAAAAAATAGGGAGTGATGGAGAGGAGGGTGGCTGAGGGAAAGACAGCTGGAGATGTAAAAAAAAGTCTCCAAGTCTTTCATCTTAACTGTGAGGACTTGGGGCAGCACCTCAAGAGCACAGGAGATCAGCAAGGAGGTAGAAACAGAAAATCAGTGGGTGCGTGAAAGGTTCAGTGCTTGGGAAATGGGGACATGCTCGAACATCCCTCAGCCTGGGCTGCTATGGTACAGGACCGGGCTCGAAGGAGAGCAGCCTCTCCTCTGCCTCCCCAGCACCCCTCACGTTCCACAAGCGCTAATTCCTACTCCATTTCAGGGGGATTGCAGCAGACTCTCAGCCCTGTAAATGAGACAAGATTTGTTTCTGAGTGGCTCTGGCTCCTCGCCTTTTCTTTGTGCAGATGGGCCCTTTCTTCTCCTCTCCCTCAAATTGCTGGATTTTTTTTTTAATGGCTTTATTTTTCCTTTACCACCACTAAAGGCTGCTCCTAAGAGCCAGTTAAGTGCATCAAACCATTAGCAAATTCTTCCTTCCAATGCAAACACATAAAAAGTCTAGCTTCTGTTTACAAAATATCCGTCCCTCATTAATAAATATCAAATCAACTTCTGCATAACAAATGACGTGTCCTGGAACTGTTCATAAGACACACGGTACCATTTGCCTCCTGATTTGGAAGCAGGAGATGATGCAGCAAGCTTTTATAGCTATCCTCACCTTTTCTCTTGTGACAGGTAAATTCAAGAGGGATAGAAAAGCTTGGAGGAATTCTGGTCTCACCTATGTGAGAAGGGATTCGCCTGTGTTAACGATGTTTTCCATATCCACAGCTCCATACCCTTTCTCTTTTGGTACGTCTCTCTCTCACAGGTTGAGATCTTGCCTGATCATTTTCTGATTCAAGTGGATTTTTTTTTTCTAGCAGGGGCTGCTCCGAGGTACGTCTGCACCTACTACGATGTTGTTGAGTACCTGAACATTTCCTCTCACAGCAACCTGCACGCACACATACTGCCCAAGACAAACTTGAAGGAGCCTCTGGAAGTGAGGATGGATTTTATGCTGGTGGCTATTCTCTCTGTGGTAAGGACCCAAAACTCCTGTCGAGTCTTTATAACAGAAAGCGGGGTGATTGCTGGATTGGGGTCTGAGTCTTCTGCCAGGCAGGGCTGGGCCAGCAAGGCCACGGGGATGAGGATCAGCCCCTTCCACTTCTTCAGCTTTCTGCTGTTTGAAAGCATTTTTGGAAGATCTGGAGTATTTTCTCCCACCTAATTCCAGGAAAAAGACCAGAGGCAGGCACAGAAAAACAGCCCGCTTTATACCGGGCTGTAGAAGCAACTGTGTGGAGTGCCTGAACCAAGCAATGCAGTTGCAGGGCACTGGCATGTAAATGTTAACAATAATCTATTTTTTTTTTCCAAACCATTGTATCATATGCTCCCTCTTCTCTTCAGCCATAGGACCAAGATCCTTGAGCTCTCCTCCTGAGCTGAGTTTCTGCAACCTGTGCTGTCCACTGCAAGAACAACAGGGGAGAGCTTCTGTGCTCTGCATTGGATGTACCTAAGAAAATCAGCTAAATATCTTCCTTTCTGTTTCTCCAGGTCGAAAAGCTCCAGACAGTCACTTTTTACTTCGTATTGAACCTGGTAGGTCCCCCACCAGCATTTCTCTCCTGTGATGTGCAGCACGATGGCTGGCGCCGAGCCCGGCACTCATTTCTCTCCTGCAACTTCTTCCCCCAGGAGTGGAAAAACACTTTCGCAACTTGGGACCCACAGGATTTCTGTAATATTTCCAAAGTCTTTCTGCCCACGGATATGTATTGGTCTCCCCGCATCTTCATTTTAGAGCGGTAGGTTCCCCTTTCATTTTTATCCACTGGCTTAAGAGAAATACAATGGATGCAAACTGTTGGTATTATTGTAGGAAATGGGGTAAGCTCATATGGTTAAAAGTTGTTCCCATGATCTCTCTGTAACCAAGAACCTTGTAATTTAGATAACGGCAACCACAGTTTATACGAAGCACTTTGTGGCTCTGTGATACTGTAACATCTCCAGAAATGTCCCCTCTGGGCTGTAGTTAAAGCTGAGGAAGCAACAGAGCCCAGCAATGTCGTGGAATGGAGTGACCCTTAGCAGCGCGCTGTAAGATAGAGGATAGACCACTGCGGCTCTGCAGAGGGATGGGCACGGCTGCTATAGCTCTTCAGCTAGCGGGGAAGGAAGGGGAGGCAGCTCTGGAGCGCAGCAGAGCCAGCAACGAGCCCCTGCCCCTGGTGAGAGTGGGAAGCAGAGGGGAGGGAGCAAGAAGTTTCCTTAGGGGGAAAAACCAACTGTCTCGTGCGTGAGTTCAGCTACCACAAACCCTAGCCCAGAGGCACTCACCAGCCCTTCTTCAAGCCCCAGGTTTCCTCTCTTCACTGCTACCTCCCATGTCTGGGTGACAGCATGGAGGCCCCCCAAAAGGATGCTTACAGCCCGGGCTTTTGTGGGACTGAGGAGTATTGCAGCGTCTTGGAGCTCGGTCACTCTCCACTTTTGTTTCCTCCAGAGTGAACGGAGAAAACTCAAACTTGGATTACATGGCCGTCATGCACAACGGCAGCTTCAACTCCACCCAGCCCTTCCAGGTTACCTTAACGTGCAGCTTGATAATCCTCAAGTTTCCCTTTGACACACAGATGTGCAACTTGAGCATAGCTTCATTTCCCTACCCAGGTACAGCAGCAAGCTGAGTTTTACCACAGCTGGGCTAAATTTGCAGAAGGAGGGATAGATGAGATGGACTCTGGCTGACTCCTGGGTTCCCTTAGCAGCACCACATGCTCACACTTGGTTAGAGGTCTTGAGGTCATGTAACACCAGGGAAAACAAGCTAAAACACTGTCATTCTGTTTTGGCACGTTTCCCAGCAACATCTCTGGAAGCATCTGGATGTTCTGTGGCAAGGTCCCCCCCACCCCCCCAACAGGTCTCTACAGGCCAAGAGACTAACAGGCTTCTTGCAACAAGGCTACTTGTTCACATATGATTTTGCAGGACTGATCTTTAAATGTACCTTAAAGCCATGCAAACAAGAGGAAATTAAGGACAGTTTCGGGGATCCAAACTGCAGTCAGATTCATCCCCACAGGAAGGGAAAAATAAGCAGAGGCGACACAAAACCCTCCAGCTCCCATCCGCAAAGGACAACTGTCCTAATTCACCGGACCTTTCCCCTCTGATCTGCATTCCCGGAGGTCCAGTCAAGTCTCTTCACCAGAGTCCTTTTTAATTTCTCCCTGATGGGCTAAGAAACCCCAGCAGTGTGAGAAACGTTGCCTTTCCCCATCTGCACACACTCTTGGTTGGGAGGGAAACGGAGAGGAAATAACTGACCTCTAACAAATACCTAAATTTTGCAACTTCTCTCCTCTTCTCCCTCTTGCCTAAGCAGTAGCAGACCTTGTCATGAAGACGAGACGGACACCAGCTGAGATGATGGAAGACAGCCAGAGTTACTTCCTAACTGATGGAGAATGGAAGTTCACCAACCTGAGCATCATTGAATACACAGAAGAGCTGGACAACGGAGCATTTTCTGTGGTCACCTATGTGGTACAGCAGTACTGTCATATTATATTGCACTGCTTTGCCACCAAAACTAAGTATGAAACAAGATAATTTTCTACATTAGGGAACAAGCATTCGCCCAACACAGTAAGCTATCTCCTGCTCACCTAAATTTTGTCCACCTTTTTCAACAGATTTCCATGGAGAGACGACCCACCCTGTATGTTTTGAACCTGATCCTCCCAACGTGCGCCCTGTATCTGCTGGATATGGCTGTGTTGTTTGGACCCAGCTCTCTCGAGGAGAAAATCAGTTTCCAGATTGCCATCATCCTCGGCAGCTCCATGTTAGCTGTGATTCTCAACAACATCCTTCCAACTTCCTCCAACAAACCACCCATAATAGGTACCCATCTTTATTGAATAAAAACTAACCGATTTTTACACAGGTACCAACTCTAAGGGAGGTCTTTGGTCATTTATAGTCACGTTCATGAACACCGAAGTCATGAACAGCTAAGCTTTATCAGCTTGCTGATAGAACGTCATAAATTTCCCCCTCTTCCCCACCAGGCAACTGAACACAGACAGGATTACAGATTCAAGAAAACAATGCCAATGATCAAGGGGTTTCTTTGTTTTCATATTGCTCCGCAGTGGTATTCTTCTTAGGCACCTTTCTCCTGATGATCGTGGCTGTGTTAGACACCTTCTTCCTGTTGCACCAGCAGCACAAATCCCTACGCTCAGACAAGGTTCTCAGAAGCTTCCAGCAAGGTAAAACAACCCATAACCTCTTAAAAGAAGTAGGTCGGGTTACCTGCATTTTACTGCAGGTTCCTTTGAGCGAGGGTGGGTTTCCTCAGGGCAACCAGTGCCCCAGACAGCATCAGCCATGGTGGTCACCCACCACACCCCCATACAGACACGTGCCGTTTGCTCTTTGCAGACGTGCACAGCAAGCTGGCAACGAGAGCCATGAACAGCCAGACCACGGAACACCTCACCAAGGCAGGCGCCCAACTGCTGAACCTTCCCAAGGCCCAGGAAAAAGGGCAGCCAGCTGAGCCCCACTGCCAATCGCAGGAGCAGGACCTATTTCTGCCAGTTCTGGAGAAGGTGCTTCTCTACAGTCACTTCTTCCTGTCCCTGTTTTTTTTTGCTATTATTTCTATAAAATGGAGCAGCTAGAGACCAGCTCTGCACAGTGCTCCTTCAGTCTTTCTCCATTGTATTGCTTCTAACCCCTCCACTGTAATATTTTTCCTGCCTGATTCATAGAGCTGCAGTTGTTTCCGTTGCCTAAATAAAAGAAAAAACCCACAAGGCATGAGATCTGCATGCTTAGTGCTTTGTACTCTAGTTCAGTAGAACTACATATGTTCTTAAAGTATTCTGTGGGCTAGCAAGTTATTTGAATAAAACAATTGTGAAATCAGGGGACAATTCATTTGATCAGTCTGTAATTCTTACCACAAACACGACCATCAGAAAAGGGAGTTAATGCCCTCCTTCTCCTATGGAGATGTTTCCATTTTGGGGAAAGGTGTTTAAGAATTCCACCTCAGATAATTAAATAAAACAATCCAAGTCTGAAGTGTTTGTACTATTGTTTCTGTGAGTTTCACATCATTCAGAAAACCAGGACAGAGAGAATAATAGGATCACCAGGATTAACGGGGTGATACTTGGGACGTTTTAAAAAAACTAAAAAATAATTATCTTTTTAAAATGTATCTCAACACATCTACACTCCAACTCCTTTTGCAATTGGCTGCACCTAAACCATGACGAGCAATCTAGAAAACAGCCCTAGACCTCTGCCTGTAGAACTACTGAGATCTCCCACTGCATCACAGATCACTACTAAATAGTGATCCACTACTCCAGCATCTCAAAAGGCTTTATACATTCAGCTTCTCAGCAACTATTTGCCTGCAATAGCAGAACAACTACATTCCCTGCACCATGTGGTTACGAAGGCAAACAGGCAGTTTATTTGCATTACAGAAGATGCAACAGGACTCAGTTTTATCAACAGGTCTAGCTGGGATCTTGGTCCTTGCTACGAAAACAAGCTCACAGGTAGAACAGACAAAATCCAGGAAAACCGGGCTATTTGCAAGTTAGTATATTGTTCCACGTTTCTCAAAAGCTTGCAACCTCATGTCTAAGATCTAAGCCACAAACAGGAGGGAAAGCACTTTATTTAAAAGACCACAGAGTCTGACAGTCGTTAGACAAACTGCTTCCAGACAAGTTTACAGGTCAGCAATCGGTTTGTGGGGCCAGTAGGGATATTTCTCCTTGTCTAGTCTGGTTTCAGGGAAGGCTTCATGCAAGTCTTCAAATGTCATCTGTTCAAAGGGAATCATGCTTCTGAGCTTCTGAAGCTTGAAGTGGGAGCAGAGACAAACAGGTTACTAATCACTTGTCAGCAAGAAAGAGCAAAGCACACACAAGTAAGAAGGTGTGTGCCAGGTTTCCTTAAAGAGAATATTCACTAAGCAAAGTGCAGACTTACTTGTTGCTCACACTGGACAATACGAGCTTTGGAAGCCTGCACATATTCAGCAGCGCTCTTTGCCTGCAGGAAAGCAGAGGATGTAGTGAATACGGTTATGATAAAGACAGTGCCCTAGAGCGAACCTGCAACCCCACGCTTTAAGCTGGCACTAAAGTTCATCATCATTACACTAGATAAGTGGGCAGAATCTTGATTGAATCCCAAATAGCCAAACCCTTCCATGCACAGAGATCCTCTTGCTTAGCCAAAAGCCAGAGACACATGTGAAGACCAGCGTCCTGCTCTATCTCGGGCTGCCCTGCCTGTGCAGATGCACGCGCAGAACATCCCTTCCCTCCCACCCCTTCCCATCTTCACAGAAGTCAGAGACAACCCCGGCATTAGGGAACAGTTTAAACACTTACAGCTTCACGCTCTTGGGCATCAATTTTGGCAGTTTGTGTATCCACTGGCTCGGGAACTTTCAGTGCACTGAACTGTAAATCAAAACAGAAAATTTTTTTTATACGGTTTGTTTGACTGAAATAATCCTTCACACCAAGGTCATTTTCCCTAGCAGCAGGGGAGCATTCCCTGCTTTCTTCCTAGGATATGCTCCCAACAGTATAAGGTAATCAGCTTTCTAAAACTGATCACTGCAGCTTGACTGTGTCCTTCACAAGCAGCGCTGCTCACCCATGAGCTTAAAGCAATCTATTCTGCACTGCATACCACCACCAGGACAAACAGTACGCACAATCATTGCAGCACTGTAGGGAGCAAAGCGCAGCACTGTAAGGAAGCAAGGAAGTCTAACACCAAAGGCTTATCATATCACACACTTATCTCCCCCAAGACAAAGCTCCCAGATCCGTCCAAGGTCAGTGGGTCCTCCCAGTCTTAAGAGGCCAATTTTCATAGTGCCAAGGACACCGCATGTCCTTCAGCAAAAGCCTCACTCCTGCTTTTCAATCACTGCTTATCAGAGGATGGCAACCCTGCAGGCACCCGCTAGCTCTGCACATTCCACAGTGTGCAGAGCCACATCACCACCTTCTTCCATTCACTGAGCTAGAGAAATACTTTGAACGTTTGCTTCAGGAGAGGCACTACCCGCATTCACTGCTGCAGCCAAAATAATTTATCAAGCTTTCTTTCACCAACTTTCTTAGCGTACAGTGCCACAGGTTTCCTCCTGAAAGATGGCACTGAAGTGACCTCCTCAAGGTTAGCGACACTGATCTGCAGGATGTAAAGCTGGGACATCTGCGAGCCAAACCCAACCTCCTCTGCCAATTCTGGTCTTTTCCTCTCAACACCAAAGACACTCCCCGTTTAAACCTCCAAGAAGAGCAACACCCAGCTGGCAAAGAGACTGACCTTCTTCTGAAACTCATCCACCATGCCAGCTTTAGCAACAGTAGCCTTGTAGTAAGCCCAGTCGATGGTCGGGGGTTTCTCTGGCAGGGCGGCCAACCTAAAGAGATGGAGGACAGCAGTCACAACCAGCGCTATCATTTGCTCTCTGCCACAGTTACTTTCCAGAGCGTCAACAGAGCCTGCTAAGTTTAGTCCAAATATTTTCAGGTCCATTGTTAACAAGTAGTGATGAACCACTTCCGCAAATCCCTCTGCTCTTGAAACAGACTTCGCTACACAGACAAGAAGAGTTCAGCCTGCAGCCCTGCTCCACTTCAAACTACCATGTAGCATCTCTGGGTGCAGCCCTGTAAGAAGAGTTTTCACAACACTGAGCTAGAGGCAATCAGCAATGTTAACTGCAATAGCCAACAACACTGGTATCAAGCAGCGGATGCTGAAGCGTTTGAGAGGACTCACAAATTTGTACAGCATTTAACAGAATAACAAGGATTGCAAAATGCTTTGAACATGCCAAAGCAAACTGCTTTCATAGAGCTGCTTTTTTACGTTGCAGCTATTGTTTTACTCTGGAAAGAATTAAGTAAAGATGATTTGCCAAAACAAAAAGCCACCAGCTGTCTTGAAGGTGACCTGTTTTAATGCCTGTCAGGACACTTCTGCAAGACCACAGTTACCAAGACCGGTTCAACCCGGTACACAAAGGTCGAACGGTTCAGCTGAGGGGTTAAGCCGCCCCACATGCGGGAGCCGGTCAGACACTCACCGAGCCGACAGCGCGTCACTGCGGGTCTTCAGGGCGTTGAACATGGCCCTCTGGTTCGGGGGCACCCTCTCGGCGAAGGCCGCCCAGTCAATGGCCTTGATGGCAGCTCGGCGGCCCGCCATGCTTCCAGGCTGCGCCCCGGAGAGATGACACCAGGTGGGTTACGCTGAGGGGGAGCGGGCAGGGCCCGGCAACCGCGGGGCAGGGGAGGACGGCTCTGGCCCAGGAACGCCGGCACCGAGGGGTGCGGGCCGGGACGCGGGGCACGGCGCCTCGGCCTAGCCCCGCCGCAGCCTCCCGCTGCCTTCCCCGCCCCCC
>VYZW01024131.1:18553-74063 GCA_013401315.1 Balaeniceps rex
CGGCGGCGGGCTCCGGCGGGGCACTGTCCCCGCCCGGCGCGGCCCGACCGCCCGCTGCCTCCAAGTGGGTGCGCCTGAACGTGGGCGGCACGTACTTTGTGAGCACCCGGCAGACGCTGTGCCGGGAGCCCAAGTCCTTCCTGTGCCGCCTCTGCTGCCAGGACGGGCCCGAGCTCGGCTCCGACAAGGTGAGGCCGCGGCGGGGGGCGGGGCCCCCCCCCCCCCCCGACNCCACCCCTGGACGGCGAGGCCCCGGGCCCGGCCGGTGACCGCCCCTCCTTGAGCCGCCTTGGCCCCCACGGCAGCCGGTGTCGCTGGGGGGCAGCGCCCCGACCCCGCTGTACGGGCTGGGTGACAGCCCCGGCTGCCGCTGTCCCCAGGGCCAGCAGCCTCGACGCTGCTCTACGGTCGCTGACCCCGCAGCGTGGACGGGCCGATCTCCACAGCAGCCCCACTCCCACCGTCCCCAGGGACGCACGTCGCTCTGACACACGCCATCTCCTTGTCCCTTGTGTCCCGTTACACGGCCGCAGCTTTGGCCGCATCCCCAAGAACAGGGCTTAGAGCCTGCCCTCGTGCCTGTAACACCCCGGCGCTGCAGGCGCCGATGCCCTCCACCTCCCGCGGTGACACGACTCCTCTCGGGGAGCAAACCAGCACCTTCCCACAGTGGTTACTTACAGCAGAGAGGGAACTAGAAGGAAACTTTCTGAGAAACAGAAATTTTAATGATTTCTCAGCCTGAGCATGTCGTGTTTTTTTTCTTTAAATGTATCTTACATTATTCCTTACATGGGTGGATAGTTTTGAAGTCATGGCGGTTTATCATGAGGATTTTGCAAACAGTTATTCTTGTAATTGCAGGTTTTCTGTAGGATCTGCTGCATAAGGTTTTGTAAATATTTTGTGGGTAGGTCAGACTCAGAATTATTCAGTTCTCTTGCCACTCTATTCAGAATTTAATCAAAAGATAAATCCCGGTTGTGATCAAAATAGCAGTCACCAGCATCAGCGAATAGAGGAGATGACATTTCAGAGTGGGTTTTTTTCCACAGTTTTTATTGCTTTAGAGCAGATTGATTGGCAGGACAAATGTTGCTTTAAAGTGATTTAAGGGAGTGATATGAAAGACTTCTGAGCAGGCTTTGTCAACGCTTCATAGCTGGCTCAAGAGATGCTTTGGGTTGTGAATTGTTGGTTATTTGATGACAATAGTTGTATTGCTAGAGACACGGCTGGTGCTTTGCAACGTGCATTTTCAGTAGTAGAAAGAACAGGAGAAATAAAGAGCTACTTAACCATCACATGCTGTTAGCTAGACCTGGAGATCCAATTTTCCTCCAGAGTCTCCTGGTTAAAATTGGTCTGGAAAACAAATTTAGACAGAACACAGCTGCCAGCTTTGGATTTTATTATTGCAGGGAAGAACTGCTAAGCCCTGCTTTTCTTTCCAGGTATATAAACTGTTCATAGAAGTGCTTAATTTGAAACATTTGCTAGCATTATTGAGCTGCAGCATTTGTAGCTGAGTTCAGATATTGAAAAAAAAAATGTTGGTTTAAATGTGAAGTCATTAGTACACCTTTCACAGGCAAATGAATCCAGGTTCTCAGAAAGAAACTGTTCAATTTATTGTTTTCAACTGAATTTTTTTTTTTTCCTGGTGCCACTAAACCATCCCTGCTTCATTCCTGTACACACCCAACAGGATGAGACAGGGGCGTATCTCATCGATAGAGACCCCACGTATTTTGGTCCAATACTGAACTACCTCCGACATGGGAAGCTCATCATAAACAAGGAGCTTGCAGAAGAAGGTAAGAGAAAAATACAGGGGAAGAACTGCAAATGCTGTTTGATAGCAGTATCCGAGAGCCATCACCACAAACTTGCCTGAGTGCATTGGGTTCCTGACGTGGCAACGTGTATGGGTGTGAGCAAGACACATTTCCCAGTAGTGCTGTTAGTACCATTAGTTTCTCAGAAGGATGCTCCTTAACAGGGATTAAATCATTAGATTCTGTATCTTCCTGAAAGCAGAGGCCTGCAGCTTACAACACAACCTATCGCTGTTCTGCTTAGCTCAAAGGCTCCTGTTAGCAGAGCAAAAGATCTGTTAGCACATCTCCTCTCCCTCCACAGGCAGCAGTTCTCTACAAGCAGGCAGCTTTGGTGACTTTCCCCTAATGGGGCTGTGTGAACAAAATGGAGATTGTACCACGAGGTTTCTGATAATCCCAGGGAAAGGGGAATAATCTTTCTTAAAGGTCCTCTAAGTCACAAATGGAGGTGACAGCTAGTTGGTCATTTTCTTCCAGCCTGGGAGCATGAGATCGGTGGCACACTCTGTTCAGCGTTTGGGGATTTTCTCACATCTGGGCTAGATTTGGAGTCAGGAGCAGGCGTTGCATCCTTGTAGCAGAATCATCTTCATTCCGCCCTGTACAAAGTAACAGAATTTCTCTCTACTTTTGGTTCCTTTTTTAGGGGTACTGGAAGAAGCAGAGTTTTACAATATTGCATCTCTTGTGCGGCTGGTGAAGGAGCGGATACGGGATAACGAGAACAGAACCTCTCAAGTAATGCACAGGAACTTTTGCATTATGAAGTCAGTCATTTTCTGTAGTGTAGCAGAAGGACATGTGGCTGTAGACACTTCTAGTAGCAGTTTTTTTGTTTAGTCGTCTTTAACGGGTGGAATCAGTGCCTTTAGGTAGATCCAAGGCACAGCTAGGAAAGAGTATCCATTATGGTTTTATAAACACAGACCACTGAGTCATCTTGTTAGCAGGGAAAGACAATGAACAGTTAAACAAGAGGGGCCAGGAGCAAAGATGGGTAGTTATAAAGCAAAACATACTCCTTTGATAGGTAAAGAATAGTTCAAACTCTTCCTTCTCTAAACCATTTTCTTCCCTTTATATCTGTCTCTCTGTGGCAATTTTTTCCATCGCTGCTCAGCTGATATTAACACACCCACTAGATTCAATTTCAAGAGAAACACTTTCAAAAAGCAGTAAGGGGCTTTGAAAGCCAAAGAAGTTTTGCTTTCACTGGCCCTTAGACACACAGAAGGTTTTTAAAAGAAGCGTGCCAAGTGTATGTACCTGGTTTAGAATTGGTTGGATGGTCAGGAGGATGACACCTCAGAAAGCCCGTGGGGCTCAGACTTCCTCAAATGACAAGACGACAGAGCAGGAGAGGCTTATTAATTTCCTAGCTTGATACTAGTATAACAATTACTAAACTCACGCTTATTTTTATTCTCCATGCTTTAGGGACCTGTGAAGCATGTGTACAGAGTCCTGCAGTGCCAAGAGGAGGAGCTCACACAGATGGTGTCCACTATGTCTGACGGGTGGAAATTCGAACAGGTACCATTACCAAAGAACGGCAGAATCCCTTTGAAAGCTGCATATGGAATAAGCAGAGTTTGCTATTTAATTGCACTTCACGCTGCTCTTCTCTTCTGAAGAAGCAGTCTGAACTGAGCAGCAGTGCACTTATGTAGAATAACTTGACAGGGATTCACTCAAACTGCCAAGAGAGATTTCATTTTCTCTCAGGACTTCTTGTATCCTTGTCAAATCCCAGAGCAATTCTTCCCTTCCCCTGCATTTCATCATATATACCAAGCCCCAGTACAACAGTTTTATCCAGGAAAATTAATAGAGCCATGAAAAAACACAGCACGACTTTTCTGGAAGCTCAAAGCCGTGACTCCTGCGTTTGCTAAAGAGGTGCTGAGTGACATGAGAAATACACTTCCTGCAGATGCCTTCATAACGCAGCCAGTTTCAGGGCTATGCGTCACTGAAGTTGCATATGGCATTAGTTCCAGATTTGGTTTCTGGAATTGAATGCAGTCCTCTTATTTAGGAGGATGGAGAACCAGAAACCAGCTGGCCTGCATGTTAATGCTATATTAAGAAACTGCAGAATAGGCTCTGTGGATTACAGCTCTGCTGTCTTCCCAATTAGTCCAGCTTCAGTACAAGTGGATGTTGTGGGAAATGTGCTGACACGAAGTGAGGCATAGGATTAGCAACAGCGCTTTGCATCACTTGTTCATATATATCTGTTCTGTAATGCCTGAAAACTCCTGTTGCATAGTGGAGAGGCAGCCAAAAACTCTTGCCCCTGTGAGCTGGTAGTGAAATCTTGTGACCAAAAGCCACTAGCTGCCTTATGGAAATGCAGTTCTCCAACACCCAGGTTTTGCTGCACAAAATTGTACTTAACAGATGTTGCCTTTCACACATGCACGTACACATCCCCCAAACCAGAAGGCTCTAGGCAGTGCCCTACACAGGAGTCTGCACTCTTCCATCTTTCCTAGTCTTGCTTTTCAAATCTGTAATAATAGGGTCAAGATACTGGTTACAAGCAAATGCTAGTGTGTTCCCTTCCTGTTCCCTCCCTCCCTCTGCCATCCACAACCTTTGCATAAGCCACCGAGATCCCTGCCAGCCTCCTTCTTCCTGTGCACTACAAGCACCAGGAAAATTTCCTGCACACCCCACTCCAGCATGTTCCCACCATCAGGAGCTGTTCTTGCCCTCCTCTGGGACTTGCATTCAGCTCAAACGCTCCCAGGGGCAGCAAGCCTAAACAGGACAGACAGATACGATGCTTTGGTCAGGGCTAGACCTCACACAGCAGTACAGCCTCTCTCCAGCTGCCAGGTGGTCCAGACTGGGTCACAGAGCAGGAACATGGCAGTGGTGCAGCACAGGATACATCCCATGCTGAAATGGGCCCTGCTGGGAGGCACATTGTAGCTGCAGCCTGTTGCCAAGGTCTTTTCCCAGATGTGCAACCCAGCATGGCTTCTCCCCTCCCCCAAATCACACCACGTGGCATGCTGAGACATGTTAGGAAAGATGGTAACAGGTCTGCATATTGGGGACAGAGAGCCTGTTGCTAAATTTTAGCCTGGATGCCAGTGGTTGAACAGAGCAGATGTTCCCCTCATGGGCTCTTTGGATCCAGTCACTTCATAACATCAAAAAGACTGGTTCAGAAACCTGCAGGGAAGCCAGAAGTGGTAAAAGCTGTTGCAGCCTTATTGTCTGTCAGCCTTGGGTTCTCAGAGGAGCATGTGGCCTTTCAGGTTCTCTGCCTTGTACCATTCAGTCCTGCTTAAATTAAGGATAGAATAGAAATTTGCTATTTTAAACAGAAATCCATTCTCCTGTCCACCTACAGTTCAGTAGTCTGGAAAATTGCTATCTTTATCAAAAGATACTTTGTGTTTGTTGAGTAAATAATGGTGTGTGGTATTGAAATATCCAAGAGCTTAAACAAGTCAAGACAGGGAGCAGGGAAGCAAAAGCAAAAAAAAAATTTTTTTTTTTTTTAATCCTGTGTCTGTTTGCCCTCAGCACAAACATCAAAACTTGTTTAAAACAGTACCGGAGGTCAGCCAGTATGTCAGCCCCCGTCGTCTTCCTGCAGCTGCACTGTAACCATGTAGATGGTCATCCGTCTAGGAAGGCTGTTGACTGCATCTGTCTTACATATAAATACAGAGCGCACTCTTCTAAAATCCATTAGGACATGGAAGTTAGGGTGCATGCTGCATATTAAAGTTTCCTAGATGTACACAGTTTATAAGATTCACATTGCTTTCTTCAGATTACTTAGATTTATTATCTGGAAAGCAGAACTGAGTTGTAAATGACAAATTAGCTCTGCACTCCAGGATATCCTTTTAATGTAATAATGATAAATGAGACAGATGGGATTTCCTGGATCGAGTCCAGACCCCTCATCACAACAGTAATAGAATATAATCCCATTTATACAGATATCAAACTCCATCTTGACAGCATCTACATAAAGAATGGTGCCAGTTTGCCACATGTCCCCTATTTAATCTAACATCTGTCTGTGGTAAAGAATTGCCTTTCCAGTTTTTACACATCAAAGTCAAAAGGCAAGTTGAGAGCCGAGTTCAGTGTAGTCTGGACCAGGAAGTCTGCGTTGCCTGCCCCATATCTGAGTTAGCTGGATATTATATATTGCAAAATCTGACGTGTTTTTCCTTTTTCTGCCCTCAGTAATTGGAAAATGTTCTGTTGTGTTCAGCATTACAGTTTCAGGCTGGAATTTCTTCCTGGGGCTCCAGGTGCCACTAGAGGGCTCTGGAGCTCGGCTGTGTCCCTGCCTTACACGCACACCCACAAAAGCCTGTGACACAGGAGGCTAAGGGGAGACACTTCAGGTCCAGAAGAGGTCTCACTGGACGGTCGTACCTCACAAAGCAATTGTAGGAATAAAGCAAAAGTCAAGACTTATCGATAGTTACCTTGGCTGTCTCCTGTTGCACAGCTAATCAGCATTGGATCTTCCTATAACTATGGAAATGAAGACCAGGCAGAATTCCTCTGCGTTGTGTCCAGGGAGCTCAACAATTCTACCAATGGCATTGTCAAGGAGCCCAGCGAGAAGGCAAAGGTAAGACATCTGCTCAGATGTATTGACTTGAATTCCACTATGCAAAGAAAAAGCCCTTATTACAGTAGCAGATCTGTAATTTGCAGTAGCATTCTGTGTACCAGCTTTCCTATTTCCTCCTGTATGCATGATCTCCCCCTCTTGGAAGATTTCATGTTTTACTGTAGGACAAGAGCTAAGGCTCTTCGTACGTTTCAAATTAAGACAAAAAAATTGGAAGATAGACTTGAAAAAGGAGGACAGCATAGCAAGGGCCTTTGAGATTGGTCACATTTTGTGGTTGAAGGATATTGCAGGGAGAGACAAGCTTTTTTTTTTCCTCTTTCAATCCGCTCTTTTTTTTCCCCCCAGGATAGCAACAAAAGGTGACATTCTTAACTCCTGGCAGGCAGCTAAGCAGGATTTCTAGAGAAGGGCTCAGTCAGCTTTAACCAGCCTGTCATTTGTTACAGTAGCATAAAAGCCAGCAAGCTACTCTCACGTTAGTCCATCTTTCCTTTCTCTGAAAGGACTCTGAACGTGAACTTTTGCATCTAAACTTGTCCAAGGTATTTATAGAAGGTCTCTTCTTTTTCAGATTCTCCAAGAGCGAGGATCCCGGATGTAATTCAAGTGTCCACTCCGTTAAAACTCCCAGATGTCAAAAGGGCAGTCTAGCTGGGCAGAGCATCTCTCCACAGTGCAACCTTGCCCTTGTACAGTAACCAAGCTAATGCAAAGCAAAGCCGAGCCTGTCCTGCCAATGGCAAATAATTCTGGTCATAACCAAAGGCTTCCCTCTTACCCTGGAAACCAAGGAAGGAAAAGACTCTTCCAGTTGGATAGTCCTTTCCACAAGTATTTGTTTTATTTTCTTGGCCAGCGCTGTATTGAATTTTTCCAACGATGGCTGGGCTGGATTCCCAGTCAGAGCCTTTGCGAAGGTTGCTCAGGTCCACGGGCCCTTGTAATCAGTCCCACCTTCCACAGGCTGGCGTAGGTGGGAAGATCTGTATTTGAGCTGTGCCATTTCTTGCACCCAGGTCTGCCACCAGAAAAGTGCAGGGACCTTGCAGTGCTCCCCCTCCTGATGAGCCAGCCCCCCCAGATCAGAAGAACAGGTCTTTAAAAGGAGGAACAAAACAACCACTCGTAAAAAACCCACACAAACTTTTTTCATTCTTGCTTTGTATTTGTTCCTTGTTCAATTCCTAAGAGCTGAGTTTAGATACTAAGGGGAGTGGAGTCGCGTGTACATCTAACACGGGTCTCACTGTAACACTATTGTGTATGGGCTCCTGGCGTTTTCCAAAGCCCGTTACTTTGCATGCATAGAGACCTGTGTCCACCCAGAATAGTGATAGAGTGATAGTTCTGTCCTTTACGCTTCTCTGCTGAAGAAGAGTGGTGACATCTTACCCTCCAATACCCTGCCACGGCCATATCCTAGCCTGCTGCAAAGTCACAAGGTTAGGGACTTGCTGCTGCCAAGTTCAGCTTTGCCTTGTTCGTCTCCAGCAGCGCGGGCTCTCTGTCTCCTTCCTTCATGCCAAGGGAGGACTTCAGGCAGAATTTCCTTTGTACTGTAGCAAGCAGGTAGGTTTGTTTTAACCCATGAGATCCTTTGCGGAGGAGATCCCCTATTTACATGTAGTGATTCATCTGCAGCCCCCTTACGTCCCCACCTTTAAAAGATCACCTCAAATTACAGAGGGGCATCACAGAGTTGGGGCGGGGGTTGGTGAAAAGTTGCCAAACTTGTAATGTTTCTTGTCCAAAGTGATGTGTTGACTTCTGTGACTTTTCTTTCTCTTTTGGTTTGGGTTTTTTGGTTTTGTTTTTTTTTTTTTTTGGAATGCCTTGGATGGATGTGCAAAATGTTCGTTTGTGCCTCTCTTGAATTCTGATCTTAGCCAAACTGCAGTCACTGGTTCCCCTCTGTTAATCTGTGCCATCCCCCTAACCAAGGGCATGTCCCTCCTAGTCTGGTAAATGGAATTTCTTAGGAATTTGCTGCATGTTTTTCCCCTTTCATCCTGGCTTTGTTCTTTGTAGCCTAAGTGTCCAGGCACTTGGGTCTTTTTGAGTCAAGTCCCAAACTGACATTAAATGCAAAGCTTCAGAGATGCTGGAATTCATAGACATTGACAAGCTCAGAGCAGATGTTTCTCAGTAAGGTATCGGAAAATTCCTCACCTGGACTGAGGCGTTGGGCTCCTTTCTGGAGGACTTCACTACCTGTGGGCTCCTTAAAGCTTTGAGATAGAATTAGGCAGGTTTCCCATCTTATTGCCTGTTGCTGACAGGGCCTTGCCACAGCGTTACCAACAGTCCCAACAACCAGTTCAGCAAATAAGGCGTGCAGCAAAGACACTGAGTGGCACCGCTTCATTCTCTGCCTCTTTTCAGTCCTTCTGTACCTACTCTAGCCTGTCCTCTCCCATCCTGCTTTGCCAATGTACCTCCTCCGGTGGAGGCTTTGCCTCATTCTCAAGAAAGACTGGTTAATTATCTGTGCTAGTTTAATCGTGATAACAACAGACTGTGCCAAATGTCTTTGAATTCACGTTGTCGGTTACAGGCTGTTGAAACGCAGCTGGCTTGCCATCACGCTGAAGAACCCAGCTCTTCTTCTTCCCTCCATCTTCCCTGTTTATAATGTGGTGAGATGGTATTGGTGTGATTAGACCGTACGCCTCGGCTGGGCCTAAATAACACTGTGATGTGTATAGATATCTCTCCTCTGTCAGTATCTTGTAGCCTCAGTCATTGTCTGTCTGTGCTCACAGCTAAGAAATCAAGAAGCGCATGTATGCAAGTTAGCAGCCTAAAAAGCCCTTTAACACTCTCATCTGTCCTTCCCTTCCTCAGAGGAGGGAGTTTCTGGGAACTGGTCAAGAAATATCAAACTAAAGGCAACAGGAACTGGTCGATCTGCTTTTGTCACATCGATGCCAGCTGAGCACCTTGCTGTTCAAACTGTGGAGCTCAAAGCAACGCTAGTTGCAAAGGGAGACTTTCTGTCCAGTACAGCTCAAGTAGATAAAAATGATACCTCGTTGCTTTTTTGTATCACCAAAAATGCCGTATGTGGTGAAGGCCACCAGAGGATTGCCTGATGCAAGAGTGACGCCATCACTCTCCCCTCTGAGCCAGAGAGCCTAGAAATTACCATTACCAGTTGAGTGGAACAGCTATTTAACTCACATGCACAAGACTATCAAAGTTGCATCTTGGTTTTCCCCTCCATGCTGCTCTCTGCAGCAAGGATGTGCCAGGGGGTTGAAGACTCTTTGGGTTCGAGACTGCAGGATCTTGAAGTTCAACAGAACAAGTTTATGGTAGATAACCAACCATTGGTACTGGACACTCGAGTTCTTGGGCGATATTTAGGACCAGGCGTGCAGTCCATCCGGAGCAGGTACATTCCCAGTGGAGGATTTCTCCTTTCCTGACTGTGCTAGGTCACCTTTACCCTGAGACCAAGGCTGGTCTCAGCATTATGCACCAGTTGCATCCCTTCTGTGCTCAAGACAGGGCTTTTCCTTCCATTGCCTTTCACTCAGTCACAACTATATCAAAACTAGCGCTGAATTAGGATGAAATTTGTCCCATTCACTCTAAAAAAGGTAGCATGTTGTGGTGAGTAGGGTAGGTGAGCAGGGGTAGATCTACTGGATATCCAAGAGTGCTTGTGCCTCTTGGGAAGGTTCACTTTAAAGCATTAATCCTGGGAATGGAGACTATGACACTTTAGTTTTTTTAAACTTTCCCAGTGGCCTAAATTGTTCCATTATGGCAAGACTGGAAATAACCTCTTAAAGTGTCTTTGTTTCTGCACATTTTTAAAAATCGATTTTTCTCAGGGGTGACTGAGTGGGCTGAGGCAAAGGGGGCATGGTTCGCTGCAGGGCGATGGGACGGAGCAGCTCCCCAGTCCTGCAGCTGGGCCCTGGGCTCCTCCCCTCGGGTTTGCCTGCAAACCCGGAGGTTTTGTACAGTTTGTCACGTGTCAGTGCCCTTTGCTACTGTTTCTCTTTGTTTATTAAATGTGTTTGAATAACAGTTGAGATGCTGTGATTTACTTTTTTTCAATAAAGATTCTGAAATGGGTTTGAAAAGTTTGAACAAACGGTCTGCAGCCTGCTTCCTCCGCATGCATTTGCCACCGTATCACACAAATACTGCGTTATGGGGAAAGAAATGTGAAAATTGGGTACCTGCTTCTGGCTCCATTTATAACAATGATTTGCCAAGAGGAGAATACAATGAGATTTCAAGCCCTTGGTTACTTTCAGAGAAAAAGGCAAACTGAAGCATGTTTCTGATTTTCTGTTATGCAAGAGAATCTAAACTTCTACGTTTATCTTTACCGTTTCCACTGACAACCACAAGCAAGTAGACCGTTAATACAAGCATTAAATGTGAGTAGCTAAGAAAGAAACAGGATTTTTTGTCAATTTTTGTTTGCTAAACCCCTACTCGACTGCGGACCAGCACACATGGCAGAAAGGTCTGACTGTTACAGACATCTCCGCCCCTTCCTCTACCACAAAAGGCCCACGCTGAACGCCTGCAGAAGCTTGCAGACAGCTCTCTGCTTTCCCACACAAGACCAAAGATACAAGGTTCTTGCCATCACCAAGACAAATGGAATGAACACGAGAAAAGCAAGTGGGGTTTCTTAAAGCTAGCTTCCCCTTGTGTCCTGAGCCTGCAACTGACTGCTGGGCAAGAGACTGCCCTGGGCATGTGGCATTAGCCCAGAACTAAATAGTTGCTCTGTTACCTCCAGCCCAAAAGCTGCCAGCCTTCCCTGTGTTTGTGTCTTCAGCGAGACTGGTGGTTTAGCCGAGATTTAGGTTCTTTCCTGTTTACAGAGCATTGCAACTCAGAAATGCTTGAAACACAGAGGTACCAACAGATGGACAGGCTGCGGGGAGACAAAGAGGCAAACCAGATGTTCAAGTCTTAGAGATGCCAGAAGTTGGTAACATTGACAGTTCAGGCCCAACACGGGGAGAAGGAGGAGAAGCAAAGACATAAGTGAAGAATAGGAAAATTTGGATTAATTTAGTCTTACTTTTGACTACAAGCGTCTGCTGACCACTGTAGCTGCTCTGAAGGCTGCCCAGCAGGCACGCTGCCTGCCTCCCCTTCATCCCCACCACAGCAGGAGCCTCAAAACAACCGAGCAGGGAGGGGGTGGGCACATCCCCAAACCAGAGTTTAACACCAATGCGGTGGAAGAAGATGAGATTCTCCCCCCATGGGGCCACACAGGGGGAGCTCATGGGCACGGCAGGCAGAAACCATGGCTGAGCCAAGTTACCACGTAGCATGGGTTGATTTAAGACGGTACTTTTCAAACCTCTTTGACCCATCCCCATATCTCCATGCCAGACTTGACGGCAGGTCTGGACTGCCAGTGAACTTGCCCAAAGCAAAGCCACGCTCAAGTGCCAGCAGCATCTTGGGCAGAGACGGAAGCTGCAGGGCTGGCACTGCTGACGCCGCATGCATATTCGATCACGTTCACAAAATAGGACTTGTCAGCAGAAATTCAAATTACAGCCGACATTTCAGGCCTGCAGCCATAACCTCCCTGCTCTCCCACTGTCCTGCTCTCCCACTCTCTTAAGACTGTCCTATAAGGCCGCGTAAGCTAGAAAAGCCTTTGTGCGGGACCTTTAACCAGCTCCAGGTCTGCCAGGCAGGCGGTTCCTCTAACACAGTGCTACCTCACCCTGCAGAAGACATAACCGTCACTCAACAGTTTCTGCAGAAACTGCAAGCTGGAGCCACCAGGCCTTTGTACCATCCCTGGCTTTCCCATCCACGGCTGTGCAACCCACTTAACTCCTTTTAAAAATAATTTCTTTACTTCTTGCTGCAGAAAATAGGTGATGCCCCAGCATTACCAAGGAGCGAGAGGTTGTGCTGGATACGCAGCAGTGCTGTGGGTGTTACCTTACCCAGATTAAAAAAATGAACCCTATGCCCCATCTCTTAATAAGCAGGTCCTGCTGTTCCAGGGCCAGGCCAAAGCTCAGCTCTCCCTGTTGGCAAAGCCCAGGCTGCTCTAGATCTGTTGCAGCAGGAGAAAGGAAAGAGGGGGACGGCGTGCAGCAGAACTGACCTCAGCAGAGGGTTAAGGCCCTGGCTCTTGGCTGGGTTTGTCAGAACACCCCAGGCTGCCTCCAAACCCCACTGCCCCGAGATGATGTGGGATGCCCGGTGGAGGCACCTCCCCAGGGACAAGCAGCTCCTGTGGGCGAGGGGCTCCATCACCACCAAGGCAGGAGGTGGACAGCAGCACAAAAACACCCAAGGAACTTCATACCTGCCCGTGGCAGGATTTGGTCCCTCCTACCCCCCAAAGGCAACTGGGGGAAATAAGCCTAGGTGGCTTTGCCAGGTGCTTGGGAGGAAGATGAGTAACAAACCATCACTGAGATTTTCTGATAGTCACTAAGTAGTGCACGCATCCGAGCTGCGGCAGAGGGACTTTAAAACCCCTTTATCAGCCTTCTCTGCATTGGAAAGGGCATAAAAGGAGCAATCCCACATCCCTCCTCTGGAAGGAAAAGCTCAGGCTCCCGCCAGGGCTGAGCCCACCCTGGCCACCACGCTATGTCCGGGGGCCACCTGGCCTCCCCGGCCTGGGGCTCACCTTGCAGCAACACCGCAAAGCTCCCATTAGTCACCCCAGCTGGCAGCTCAGCTTGCCCCTGCCAGTTTTGTCTGGAGCACAATTCATTTGTTTTTCTGGCCTGCCCGCTCATGTCTGTGAACAAAGAGAAAACCCAAATTGACATTAAAGATAAGAAAGGGTTTTAGCAGCATGGAGTCACCTATCAGCACCTGACTTCTCAGCCTGGGGCTCCAGCAAAAAGCGGTGGAAACTGCTGCTGCATTTCCCCTCTCCACACACGTCTGGGAGGGTAAAACCTGGCGGTTCAGAGGTCTGCCCACAGCCATAAATGCATCTTGCACAACATGTACGCTCTTCTGCTCTGCCTCAGGCTCTCGTGTAAAGACGAAGGTCAGTTCGTCACTTACCCACCCACCTTCATCTGGAACAAAGTAATCAAGCCAGATCTATCTGCAGACAGAAAGCTTGCAGATATTTTCAACCCAGCTTACTGACTTGTTTGGAAAACAAGGACCGTAGCCACGTCCTTCCACCTAGATCTGGTTTTGAGGCAGTCACTGAAGGTTTAACCCAACTTTCATATGGGCAAATAACCCCCCATGTACCCTCTCCCTTCCAGGGCTGGAGAAACACATTGGTTTCTCCAAACCACAGTAAAGAAGGAGCTTCAATCTCCTTGCAATTGCCTTCAGATTGCGGTGTAACAGATGAGCGAAGGCATAAATATGTGACCTTCTGCCAATATGTCCTATTGGAGGCCTCCATCCCTCCTAGGGGTCCCCCAGACTTCAGCAGATAGGAGTCTGATACAAGTCCATCATCAGTCTGAAGTGCGAGAAGTTCTCAAGTTTCATGGGTCTCAAACAGATCCCCAGTGAGCTGAGAGCTCAGCTGGTCTCTGCGTCACCAAGAAAATCCTTGGGGAAGGTGGGAATGGGAATCCACCCACGATTTAGCTCAGGGCAGTCTGGGCAGCAGGTCCTTCAGCACGGCCAGGAAAACACACACCAGTGATCTTGATGAATTCAAATGACAGTGGCTAAAAATGAGGAAACTCTTCAGGCAACCAAGCAAAGAGCCAGGCCCTTAACCCAGGCACTGAGTTCAAGATGTCTCAGAAAAACAGGCAGATTTTTTCCTAGAGGGCTAGGAAATACCTAATGAACAGTCATCCTCCTCCTAATATTTCAGTGGGTTTTCATCTAAAATTTGAATGCAGAGAAACACGTAAAAAGTAAGAAGGGGATGGTCGTTATTTGCCAAACCAAAGGGGTTTTGCCCATAAAACAAGGGCTCGAGGCCACGTTTTGCTGTTTCCACACACATCCCTGACAACACGACCCTAATGCACACAGCAACCTGCACTTCCCAGCAGAACAAAGAGCTCCTGTCTTTACTTTTCCAGGAATCACCATGCTGAACATTGCGATCCCTCTGGGTGTGGGCAGGAAGAGCCTAGGTGTTGGCACTAAGTTGTTGGATCTCCCTTCCTGCTCTGTTGTGACTTCTAGGCATCACATGCACCTTCCTTGGAGCAACTATCCTTGGACAAGAGAACTGAGCAGGACCTGGCTGGGATGGCAGAGCATCTGCTGAGAGCAGCACAGCCAAAGCTGCTTCCTTTGGCTAGCTGGAGCCCAAAAACCTGTTGGCTTCCCAAAAACCATGCTCCAGAAGTTCTGCCTCCACACCTTCAATCCCCCACAACCTCTTCTCCACCTGCTCCAAGGATCCAGCAGGGAGACACTTCTCTTGATCCTTTCCCCACTAAGTCCTTTATTCCTCATTAATAAAAGCAATGGCAATTAAGAGCTGATAGATAAGATCTGCTAGAGGGAAACTCCTGCTAGCCACTGCTCAGGGCCCCCAGATGTCAACCCCGGGGAAAGATAGGCTGCAGCAGGGTTAGACTCTCACCCACAGCTGCAACACAGCCCATTGCCCCCTCCTGTGCCTCGTCCTCATCTACTGGCTAGAGTTTTCATGCAGCTAACGATAAGGCAACACCAGTTCTTCAATAGCCTGACTTTTCAGGGAAGACACCACCTTCCTCACCTTCACAAATGCAGGAAATTGATGGAAGAAAAACACCAGCAGCTTCCAGACATCCTCAATAACCTCAGCCAGGTCCCTAGCAAAGACCTCTGTCTGTTTGGGTAGCCCTCTGCCAGCATCGGCCCCTGTCTCTGCCCCACTCCCAGGGCACAGCAGGTCAGGGTGTCACACAGCGTGACCCAGAGCCACTTCCAAAGACACCTCCAGAGTGAATTTATGCAAGCACATCTTTCTCAGAATCATCTCCAGAGCCATCCCCGTTCCCTTGGGGAGAGCTGCCCTTCTTGGCACTGACCTGCCCACCTACTGCACAAAGCACAGGCTCTGGGAAAGCCACAGGCAGTGACCGGGGGGAACGGCAGCAGTCAGGAGGGCAAGGGCCAGCTTGCACCCAAGCCATTTGCAATCACCCACAAGCCAGCGATTTGCCACCAGGGTAAAGAGCAGGAACAAGCCACATCTTGCTGGATTCCTGCAAGCCGATGAGAGCTGTCAGTGCACGGGCTGGTGCTAGCTACCTCCTCAACCTCTATTTCCCATCTCCACACCAAGCAGCGTTATCCCTGGTACTGGCTAACGGTCATTAAACCCGGCCCAAAAGTGGCATTTCTCACCTGGTGTTAGACCAACGTTCTTGGTGATTAAGGAGTGCAAAGCAGCCAGGCAGATCCAAAGTCAAACCAGGAGAGCAGAAAACAGTGGCGAGACAGCTCAAAGACCAATCTAGGCAAGGAGCCGGGCTTAAATGCAGCTGGGGAACAAATGGGGTGGAGGGTGTGTGGAAGGAGGCCCCAGATGAGGCTGGTCAGCCTAATTAAGACCTATTAGTGCAGGCAGGACCCTGATGCCCTTTGCAGGGGGAGGATGTGGGAGCGATGCTATGGGAACTGCTTGGGAAACTCATGATAAACCAGCACTTCCCCCATCCTTGGCACGGTCCCATTTTCTCAGCACCAGCAGAGCTGGTCCGTAGGGTTGTGCCAGGGCTGTTCAGATCCTGTCCCTGCCTCAGTCTCAGGCCAGGAATCTGCGTTCAGGTGCTCTGAGAGCTCAGTTTCTGCTGGGTCTGCCTGGGTTCAAGGGAAGGAGCAGAGCAGGATTTTAATTTGGGACTGAACCTGGGGCAGGAATAGCTCCCTGCCCTGAACTGCTCTGCAGTCCCACAGCTGAAACGTCACTTAGTTTCCCTTGATTTTAAAAAAACGCAAAACCAAACAATCCCCCCTCACTTCCTCTGCGAGATTCAATCTGTCAGACAATTTGCTAATCTGGTCTCTGGAACAAATTCAACCAGTCTTTCTCAAAAGTGATTTGCGAGCTCTGAGGCATTTGCACTTTGGTTTCCAGGCACACAGTCTGTCCCAAAACTTCTGCTGAGGCTGCTGAGCTCGGGACTGGCTTACAGAGCCGTAACATGCTGATAAGGACACGCACAGAGCAGGGGACTTGCAGCCACCTCCACCGTGTCCCAGGCATCCGCCTGTCCCTTAAGGGCTGCGAGCGACTGCTGACAAGTGACATCCCACAGACAAAAGCCTGTAGCATTGGGCCAGGCTGCACCACTTGGGCCAACGCTTTAATCAGAGCTAGATCTGGATTCTCTGCTGTCAACTTGCTGGGTGACCTTGGAAAAGTCAGCTGGGATATAATACAACCTACCTGAGAGAGGATGGCAAAGCAAGCCAAGATCTCAGGATGAAAAGGTACTTAAAAAGTCACTTATAAAGGTATTTACCAAGAGAAGTGCTTGGCTTTCCTACCCCCAACAGACACTGAGTGACCCCAAAAAACAGTTTATCCCCCTGCTCAGTTTACAGTAAACATCTCGCTCTGTGCATGCAGCTTATTTTACACATTCATAAACTACATGCCCAGCACACACCAGGGCTGAGCTGGGGCGGCAGGAGGATGCTGCTGCAAACTACACAGCAGGATGCAGAGACCTAATGTACCATGAACAAGAAACTTTCTTCTCCATTTCTACCCCTGCTCCCCAGCCGCAGGCATCGTCCAGTCTTTGAATGCCCCTCCAAGCCCCATCGCTGGGGGCAGAGGGGCCTCCCCCATCAGCCACATTCCTGACTTCCCTGCTGGACCCCGTTGCTGGGTCCTCCTGAGCAGCTTTAGGGGAGAAGTGGGCTGCTCTTCTCCCCACGGAGGTACCCACCAGCCGCAAGCTCTTACTGAGGATGATATATAGATACCATCATCCTTTACTGGCTAAATGTAAACCTCTTCCTAGGAGGTGAGCTACATAAACATCCTTGTGTTTCTCAGCATAAAGTGCTGCCTGCCCTTGCAGGCAGCAGCCAGCAACCCTGCCGGGTGCTCTCATCCCAGCAGCTGCTTATCCCCCATCATGGCTGAGGGAAACTGAGGCACGGAAGAAGCAGGGAGAATCACTGTGTGAGCACTCCTGGTCTGCTGCCATAAACAACAGCTACTCCATCACAGCTAGGGAAATCCAAGAAGGCTTGAATACTAGTGTCTTGGGGGTCACTGGAAGAAGAAACAACATTCAGACCTGAACAGGAGAGAATTAGCTCATCAGGGCAGACAGTGACTGGCAGAGAGTGGCCGGAAAGAAAGACTGAAACCAGCAGTGTGCTCTCCCTTGTCCCATCCAGGGCACCTGTCCGTCCACAGGCTTTGCACCGGCTGGTAGAGGGAAGCACCTTTGCACTGGTTCATCCCCTCCCAACTGCACACTGTTTGCAGTAGGCACCCAGGTGTGGCTATTGCTGCGAATTTCAATCCTATTCCCAACACTATTAGCACAAGACAATCACCTGCACGTGAAAATCTGCCTGTTTTGCATTTCCCTGGTCTTTCATGTTCACTGCTCAACAGCAGGAGCAGGTTGCCTGAGAACATCGAGCCTGTGGGAGCACAAAAGCACGCACCGGCCCTACGTCTTTGCACCATCCATCCTATCTAGTTACCCTGGGAAGGGTTAAACCAAGGTTTTGCGGCGCTGCTGTTGTTCGGTGTAGCCAGCGCTGGAACAAACTTGTTCCTTTAACTTTATGCAGGCAGAAGGCAGTGAGGAGGCCACGCGGTGCTTGGCAGCACATCTCCAGGGTCCTTGCAGTGACTGTGCAGGTCGGGCTGCCCAGGCTAAAAGGTGTCCTGCAGCCAGGGGCAGAAGGTGGACGAAAGCTGTGGGGTCTGGAGCCCCACTGGAGAGTCCTCCCTGGTGAGCAGGCGCACAGGGAGACGCGAGGGGAGCCAGAAATCTTCTACTGGACAAACTCAAGAGTTGGACAGGGCAGCTGGGAACAGAGAGGAGCTGTGCTTCTGCCTTTTTTTGCAGGTTTGCTGTTGCCGGGGAGAGGTTTTAGGCTGTCATCCAGCTAATTCACACCAGAGAGACAAGCAGTTGAATTGGTTGCATTATCTGCACC
This sequence comes from Balaeniceps rex, assembly GCA_013401315.1. Classification (NCBI taxonomy): domain Eukaryota; kingdom Metazoa; phylum Chordata; class Aves; order Pelecaniformes; family Balaenicipitidae; genus Balaeniceps; species Balaeniceps rex. The sequence goes on from VYZW01024131.1 coordinate 37,106, forward strand.
CAGCTAAAGTGGACAAAGGATTAAAGTGTGCTGAGCACCACCGTGATTTGCATCTCAGAGCCCCTTCCCACGGGCCCCCTCCGCTCCCGGCCTTTTTTTTTTTTTTTTTTTCCTCCTTTTTTTTTTTGGCTGTGAGCCAGCCAGCATAAGAGCCCTGTTTACAGAAGTGATGCCTAGGTTAATATTGCAAAAGACTTCATCAAAGCTTTTAGTCGCTACTGAAGCAGAAGTATCTAACCGTGGGCCATGAGCTTACCGGGCTGCTCACACAGGGGATGAGCCGCCCGCGCCACGCACGCAGCCAAGCGCTCGCTACCCTTCGTTTGACCAATTCTGGTCTCAGCCTGAGGTATGAAACTAACTTTCTGTCACCGTGGCATATTTGAAATAATGAGCAAAATCAAACTATTATTCATTTCTAACGCTGCACACAAAACTCAGATGTAGCTATTGTTCTAGGGAAACAACACTATTTGAGTGCTAAATAAATATTGCACTGTGCAGTGACCTTATGGGTGCTTTTTTTGAGCTCATCCAGCTGCCAAATATTTTTTTATGCGTGTTTATTCATGTGGAGAGGATGGGGAATGCTATTGATATAAGTTTCGTGCTGCTGGTCTCCAAGAAATCAAAACTGGGATCTCTCAGAAGCAGCTCTAGATCTAAACAGAGGCAAAGCAAAAGCCTCTCTGCGATCACCGGATCCTAATTAATTAACAGATTTAAAAATGTTTTTTCACCACTAGCACTTTGTAGGTAGGCACAGCTTTCCTGAAGGGTTCACACTGAGCTCTGCTGTGACACGCAAGCTTTACATATTTCTATTTTTCTTGGCATTTGCAGAGTTTTTCCTTTTCTTCTCAGCATGAGGACTGAGTGACCTTAGCAATTGCCAGCAAGGGGACTCCATATGATGAAAGCAGGTGAAAGGGAAAATAAGGGCGGGAACTAGCTGAGGACAATTCCTACCTCAGAGGAGGTGTGGTTCTCTTCTCTACCTGGCTGTGGTCACAGTCTTGTGAAATATAAAAGGGGAAGGCAGTTGTTTCTCAAGCAATCTGTTGCCAGGATCCTGTAGCGAGAAGGAAGGGAGGTGCTAAGAGAAATGCAGAGCAAGAAGTCTAGAATGTCAGCTGCAAAAGGTATGGGACGCACTGGTGCCTCCGAGCCTCGGGAATACCACCAGCCCTTCTCTGTAGGTCTGTTTGCTGGGCTGAGGGTTGCATGGTAGCTGCACTACCTTCCTCAGCAGGCTAGCTTAGGAGGAGAAAGAAGCCATCATGCCCCAAGGAGGAGCAGCAGCACGCGAAGCTGCCGAGCCCCAGGACCAGGGATGGGCATGGATGGTCCTGCTTGCCGCAATGCTGCTGCAGGGGCTGACGCTGGGCTTCCCCTCCTGCATCGGTGTCTTCTTCACGGACCTCCAGCATGAGTTCCAGGCCAGCAATAGTGAGACATCGTGGTTCCCGTCCATCATGGTGGCTGTGCTGCACGGAGGCGGTAAGTAACTGCCACAGGGAATGCCCTCCACCACCTCCTGCGGTTGTGTTGCTGATGAAGGGCCGTAACGAGGGCACTTTTAGCATTTCATTAAGGTGGATGGTGGAAGGGACTGGGAGGTCTGAGCAGACTGGGTAGTCAGCAGTGCACAGCATCTCCCAGCCACTTCGATCGCATAGTCCAAAGCTAAGTGTCCACAGATACCAAGCTCCCTTTTGCCACTCTAGGAGACAACCAAGACCCTTGGTCAAAGAAGGTAAATCCCTTTCTCAGCCCAGCTTCTCCAGACCAGAGAGAACTTAATTCATAGCAGCTCTTTGAATAAGCTAGCAGGTAGCGCTTGGAACTTGGGTGCTTTCTTGATTCATCTTCTGTCCATGAGATCACATCTTCTTCCATGTGCCACACGACAACTGTGTTCTTCATGACCGAAAAGATGCCAAAAGCCAATCTCCTCCAGGCTGCCAGCTGAGGCCAAGTGTTAAAAGCAACTCCTTGGGTGGTAGCATAAAGCGCACACCCAAGAAGGCATCAGGGTGGATGTGAGCATAGCTGGATTAATGCAGAATGTGGGGCAGGCGGCACCCTCCAGGTGAAGGAGGGTTGTGCTCTGCAGATAGTGGAGTGAATCACTCTTTTTTCCCCGCAAAGAAAATGTGGGAGCTGCACAGGACAGGGTGCCCAGATCTGCCACCCAGATGGATAATTCTGCATAGAAGAGAAAACCAAATCCCCAGCAGCTTGAGGACTTCCCAATGAGTGGTCCATGTTGCTGCTGACCCCTCCACATGCAACTCCCATGTTTATTTGATAAACAGACTACCCAAACCCCACCAGGCAAAAGCAGCAAAGTATCCAGTGATGTATCTGAGCCACGTATCTCTGAGTTCATACCTGCCTCCTTCCAATATTGGTGAAAGGTGACACTGTAGTATGAAGGAAAAAAAAAGCAGACCCCCGAGTCACGCTGATGTGAAGGCTGTGACAGGTTCAGTCTCTGCTGTGCAGGACTTGGGTGACAGCCACCTGACATGGGAGAGAGCAGAAGCAGTTGGGTCCAGAATTGCAAGGCACAGACAGAAAGAAACCTCAGGGGAAGCAACTACAGGAAGAATTATCACTGAAGGTCAGCAGAAATAGAGCAGTGTCCTTGGGGTTTTGAATTTGGAAACTGCTGGGCATTCCCTGTGCTGCCTTCCATCTCCTGTGGTCCTGCTGTGGTTAGTGGGAAGGAGCCAAATGGGACCTGCTGGCTTTGGGAAATGGTCTCAGAAGCAGCTCAGTCCCAACATGTCCAGGAAGGACAAGTCTGGCAGTATCCACAAGAAAATATCCATTATTCTATCTTCTTTAATGAAGTAATTGTTTTGGAGGAGGCTGGAACCACAGTAAAAGGTAATATAAAGACAGCCAATAAATAAATCCATAAGTTATAAATTAGACAAGGAAAGAATAGCCTCATGTTAATTATATTCACTAACAGAATTTGTCAGGGCATAGCCAGTGAATTACAAGAGAGTTGTTAATTTGCTTCCCAGTTATGTCTCCTATTGCAGGCTGTTACAGCAGAGGAGCGCTTGTTCTTGTCCCCCGATAGCATAAGGCAGGAGTAACACAACCAAAAAACAGGAAGAAAAAATAACGAAAAAATGGAGATAAAAGGCTCCCCCTCAGGCCAAGTATGTATGGCTTTTGCTGCAACTTCTGCCCTCCTTTGTGGTGGGCCAGGCTCTGTTTAATTCAGGTTCTCTGGTTACATCCATCACCTTGACACTTAAACCCTTTCCAAAATTGCATTCTGCTATGTCACCAGTGTCTCTTACAGGTGCTGCTCTCTTTTCTTCTCCTTTATTTTTTTTTTTAATTCTGAGTAACTGAAGGGGAAAAAAAATATTTGTTGCAAAAATAGGTAAAGAGGAAGGGGAATGGACAGAGCAGCCCATCCTCAGAGTGGTCAGTGCAGTGAGAAGATGCCATGCAGGAGAGCTAACCTCAGAGCTGTGGAAGGAAATGGGGAAGGGCACAGTGCAAACAATAGCTCATAACTTATTAAGCCAAACATATCTTATTACCCATGCTATGTTCTTAGGTAAAAGTGACTAATGATTATTTTGTCGTAAGAATCATTTGAGAGACCTCAGGATCCTATGGCCGTCTCCAAAAGGGGAAATGCAAGAGTTCAGGCTCGTACGGGTTCCTGCTCCTAGATATTCATGCACACGTACCTGTCTGGATTGCACTCATACAAATGCAGCACTTTTGTTGGAACCGTTTTTGCAAGGGAAAGCACAAAAGCCCCAGGGAAGCGAGAAATAGTGTTTGAAGCCTAGAAAGCAAGTTAACAGGAACAAATAATGAAAAACCCTTAAGATTTTTAGAGCCAATCTCATTATTTTGGAGTGTTCAATTTATGACTTCCGGCTACTTGGATTGGTTAAACAGAAGTACCATCCTTAATGTCTTCAGCAGAAGGAAAAATAATCCAGTCACCAGTTTGCTGAACACTTTTTTCAAAGGACAGATGAAGTCTGAGGTGAAAATCTCCCAAGCAGATCAAAATACAGACAGCTGCAGTCCTACTTTTAATAATATTCCACTGTTCACTTGACTATGTGGATTTTATTTCAAACCAGATGTTGATTTAGGTCACAAATATGCCACAGGCTATTTTTCCCTACACTGATTGACTCCTAATTCTGAAGCTTACAGTCATTTTGCATTTGCTTGTATAACCTTAAGTGTTCAGAAAGGGGGGGGAGGGGGAAACCAACTGGAAATCCTTGAGGATCCTCAAAGAAACAGGAAACTGTACCTTCAGATCCTCTTCTGCCAGAGCATGCAGAGAAGCATGTTTCCCACTGATGGTCTGCAGGTCTGAACTAATATTTTCCTACCCCAAAATGAAGGATGCTAAATGACATTAGCAAACTGGTAATTTACCACAATCTCATGGAATTCACCAAAAGTCTATGAAAATTAAAGAATTAACTGACCTTAAACATGCACCTCCATGCCTATTTGTTCATTGCTTTTTTCTCATGAAATAACATAACTCTTTCCTAGTAAAGCCTGCCAGCAATTTAGGTAGACAATAAAATGCAGCTTTCTGCCCAGGAAGGGCAGAGCTGGGTTCCGGCCCATTGGAAGCACCCGGATCTCACTCCTGCCTCCGTGGTGTTTGTGCCGGAGGTGTGGGAGTGGGAGCCAGGATATGCACGGTCTGCTCCTAGGCTTGTGTCCTCTTGGAAGTGGACACAGTTAAATGTACCCACCCCTGCCAGGTATGCCAGGACAGGCATGTGCAAAGAGCTGTACCGACAATAACATCTTATTATTTTCCTGGGGATGACTTGCAGGACAGCTGCAAGACTCCACAAGCTGCAGCTTGCATGCTACTGCCTGAAGTTTAGATTGATTCCCATGCAGACATGAATATACCTCTGCAGCCATTTTCAAATAATCCTCCTCAATGATGTCTTTTTCTCCCATTCTTGATCTAGTTCAGAGTTGATCTGCCTTCTATTTCAAGGGGTTTCACCTAGGTAGCGGGACACTGAGGGCAATTTAGGAGATTTTGTGGCAGAATATTTGAAAAACACAGTGAAATGAGAGTGGAAATATGCAAACAGAAATATCACCCTGCTTCGCATCTCTTACTTGGAGGCACAGAAATCCAAGTCCTCTACTTTTTCAAATCATTCCTAGAATTTATATCATGTGAGAACAGAATTACATTTGAAGGTCCTTCTTCCATTCCATTTCCAAGAATCCATCACAGGAAAGCTTAGAAATCCTACTTGATGGCCAAAATCCAAGCAGATCACAGGAGCCTGCCCCTCAGCTAACAAGTTGACCATGCACTCAGAAGATCAGGGAAATGTATTTTATCTTCCTGGCTCCTCTACTACATTATGCTGCTGGGACAATCCTCAGGGTCTCTAGACTATATATAATTTGATAATTGCAGCAGTCCAGCAGGTATGAAATATTTCCTTCCTCCCTAACTGCTTCCCTTTTGCTTCTTTGCTTCCAGGGCCCCTCTGCAGCATCTTGGTGAAGCGATTTGGCTGTAGGTTTGCTGTGATGCTGGGAGGCCTGCTCAGTGCAGTGGGCATGGTGTCCAGCTCCTTCTGCAAGTCCATCAGCCAGCTTTACTTAACAGCTGGCCTCATCACTGGTAAGTACCAAAGAACAGCAGGAAAACCCAGCTGCTGTGCTTGACTTGAGAGACGGGAAATAGTGAAAGGCCCGACTAAGTGCTCACGTTTTTCCATTCATCTGTGAAATAGGATAAATCAAAAGCCCCACAGCGCAGCAGGAATCGTATAGCAGCTAGACTTGCCCTTCACACCCCTTTAACACACACCTCGTCCAGCCAAACTCACTGGAAAGTGCTTCTCTCTGGAAAAAGCTACAGGTCTCCAGAGAGCGAAATGGAAAGCAAAGATGTCTGTTCTTTTTAGTAGCTTCTCAGCCTTTTGTCTTTGAAGAACAGAGTTTTTTTCAATCTTGGAACGTAATGTGTTGGGACAACGTCCTTCCCAAGTGCCCTGGGCTTGTATTTCACCATTCCCAATCTGGGGAAATGTGGAGATATCTTTTTCTAACAAAAGAATATGTTGGTTTTGAACAGAAGTAACAGATGGGAACTTTTCCTTTCCAAATATTTCTCCTACGTGATTGATGTTCAACTCTTGCTTTTTTCTAACACAGAGAAATTAATTTCTTCAGCCAGGTTACTTTGGGACCAATCCTGTTGGATCTTGCCAGCTAAGCTGTGTCCACTGCATAGACAGAAAAACCAGTAACTCCCTAAGCCCTGATGAAAGTGTCAGGAAAGCAGCACTGCTTGTTTCATCTGGTATAAAACCCAAGTTTTTAATGAACAATTCCATAACTATTCAGGAATGGCAGTGTGCCGCAGACAAATGTTAGCTTAGGTCAATATATTTAGTATACCCAAGAACACACGGAGTTTAATTTACGCACAACATCCTTCTTCATCCCTTGCGTGGGATTTCTGAGTATGAATCACTGGGGGTTGTGCAGCCTGTCAGGCAAGGAAATGCTGCAGTGGCAGAAGTAGTCATCTGTGGGTACACTCTGGATTTGGGCTCTTTTCACCCTTTAAGACAAGGCAGAGGGATCATGCACTGTCATTTTCTCTTTCATTCCTACCTTTAGGTCTGGGATCATGCTTCAGCTTCCAGGCAGGAGTGACTGCGCTGGGCTACTACTTTGTACGGTGGCGAACGCTGGCCAATGCCATGGCATCCACTGGCGTCTCTCTCGGTTTCACGCTGTGGCCACTGCTTTCTCAATACTTGCTGGATGAGATGGGCTGGAGAAACACTTTTCTCATCTTTGGAGGAATATTATTGAACAGTTGTGTTTGTGGAGCCATCATGAGACCAGTTCAGCTTGCATCAGGGTCACCACTACAGTCACCCAAGCGTGCAGAGGAGCCAGGGAGAAGCGCAGAAGGGGCACAACCGTCCAATGGAGCATCTTCTCCCCACCCCAAGCTCCAGCAGCAAACCAGAAGGTCTGCATGCTTCCAGATGCTGCAGAAGTACCTGGCTTTTGACATCTTCTGTCAAAACAAAGGTTACCAGATTTACACTATTGGAGTGACCTGGATGATGATGGGGTTTGCATTACCCCACGTCTACCTTGTGCCTTATGCCATCCAGAACGGGGTGGAGGTACACAGGGCAGCCCTCCTCACCTCCATTATCGGGTTCATCAACATCTTCATACGCCCTTTCACAGGGCTGCTCTCAGGACACAGAGTCTTCACAGGGAGACGCATCTACCTGTTCAGCCTGGCTGTGCTCCTCTGCGGGCTGAGCAATTTCATTTGTGTCATTTCAGCTGAGTTCAGCATGCTCATCATCTACTGCATCATCCTCAGTATAGCCATGAGTGGCATCGGGGCACTCACCTTCCAGGTGCTGATGGATGTGGTGGAGATGGACAGGTTCTCGAGTGCTCTAGGGCTCTTCACCATCCTGGAGAGTATCACGCTCCTCATCGGACCCCCTCTCACAGGTGAGAGAAGCTATTAAAGCAGGCTGGGGAAAAATCAGTTGGTTAGACACTGGTGACAAGTACTTGGGAGCATAAAGAAGAGAAACGAGGCAGTTTCCAAGCCCACGCAGGCAGGTGAGTTATGCAAAGGGAACAACACAAAAGGGAGAGTCAGAAAGGAATGATCAGCCCCTTCTCACAGCTGGAGGAGAGCCATGTCTGCAGCTGCCCAAGTGTCACTGCAGCAACAGCAGACAGTGAAAAAGTTACCCACTTGGTAGGCAGCTTTGATAGGCACGGGAGTGAGGAGAGCTTTTTTCCAGTGAAAGGCAAGACACAGAGAGGAATTACTGTGGCAGGATCTTGCTGTCTATGAACTGTTTCACTGCTTTGCTAGTTTGCATTGGTTTATCTATGAAGTCTCAAGGAATTGCTAACATCCCATTAAACAAATTTACTGCCATCAGAATTATTACCAGCTCTACATTATTCAAGAGCCTTATAGTAAAAGCTTCTGCTCACTCTTCTTTCCAAGTTCTTTTCTCTGGAGACAAGAAAGGAACTAGTTATGACCCCCAAACCAATAAATTATTCACATATTTCACAGTTCAATCCAAATGCCACTAAGTGACCTGTCCAAGATGCACCTCCTCCTGCAGTACAGCAGCAAATTCAAAAGACTAACAAGAAATGTGAACCTGGGCATGAATCCTCAATTCAGGCTTTAGTTCTCTTCTCCAGACAATGAATTGTGTGCCACTCAGCAGGAAAATAATGTCTGTCCTAAGAATGGGATGATAACATGCACCATATTTCATGGTATTCCCTGGCATTAGCGTGTCAGTCACTTTTCTCAAAGTGCAAAAAAGGTCTTTTCTTTGACATCTCTGATAGGAGTGGCAGATGGGCAAAACAAAGCACAGTAAAAGCAGCTCCATTTCTGTTTGTAGTCCTAAAATCTGCTAAAGAAAAGTGCACTATGAAAAGAAACATCACCAATCTTTACTGAAGAATACAAGCAAACAAACATTATTCCAGTACTTCCATATAAATAAGCAGCCTATAGAGAAGGCATCATACATTTGACCTGAGTATCGCCTTTCCATCTCTAACATTAGTGTTAAATTACTCATTTGATGTATCACACTTCTAAATGGTTTACACTGAGGGCACTTAATGTTAGTCTTAATGCTTGCTGTGCTGTGAATTTTCCTCTCCCTGATCACACACTATTAGGGATAACTTTTCAGTTTAGAGAGTCTAACATGTCAATTTTTGAGAGATTTCTTTATCTATTTGTCTATTTTCTGACCTGGGATGTAACAGGGTCACTCATTACAAAATCCAGTAAGTGACAGTAGCACAGGAGTCCTCTGCTGAGCAAACAAAATGAATCAGCAGGTTGGGGAAAAGTTACAATTTCCTTTCTTTCCTGATTTTTCTGTGTATTCAGAAATACTTTATACAGAAGCAGAAATGTCACCTGAGCGGTGACTACAAAAAAACCAAACAAACCCTAGAATCTAGAGAAAAGAACTCATCTATGAATGCTTATCTTTTGTATATGCCAGTTTGATGAATGATTTAGGTTTAACATTTATGTAAATGTAACCCAGTTGCCTTTAGTATGCATCTTCCCTTCGACTAAGCAATGGCTTCTATTTCAGGTCTCCTGGTGGACATAACTAGTGATTTCCACTATGTCTTCTACAACTCCAGTTTCTTCCTGATATCAGCTGCATTATTCATGGGGCTCAGCTTCTCCGCTCTGGAAAAAAAAAATGAATTGAAAGAGGCTTCAAAAGTACCTTTGGATAATCCCTCCAGATATCAATACAATGAAATGTCAACTGAACCACAGCCAGAGAGTCGATCCCCTCCAGCAGTCGTGTATATCACAAGCATATGAAGAGAAGGGGGGGGGGGGGAAAAAAAAAAAAAAAAAAAAAAAAGAGGAACACAAACAATTATGGGGCCTGCACAAAGCTACGCAAGGGCCAGAACTGATGGCAGATGAGAAAACAAGCATCTGCTTTCCACAACTGTCATCATCCTTCTGCCCTGCACTTCTGCGCCGTGGGGCCGTGTCAGACTCCACGTGAGTGATCCAGGCCACAGGCTGAGCCCAGAACCAGCCAAAGAGCCGAAGGACAGAGAGAACTGCACTTTCCTAAAGCAAACCATGGGATAACAGCCATGGTAACCAGCACTGAGAGACAAAAGCTGTGACAGTTCAATTGGTTTAAGTCAGTGCCTTTAAGAAGTCACTGGAATGTCACATACACATTTCAGTTGGTAGCACTGGACAATACATATTAATGGCTACACACGATGGTAGTTCTTTCACAAAGAAGTACTATTGCCTCATCTGAACATGCAATTTTGGTGCAGACTTACATGAAGTTTCCTGGTTGCTTCCCATGTTGGGGGTGGCAAGACAAACAATTTCCACAGGAAGTGTGTTATTATTTTCCACATCTCTAAATATTATATGGAGGCTGCTGCATGGGTTGCAGAACTCAGCCAAGTCTCTACTAAGATCAAGTATGTTCTCCTACGAGGTATATATATGAGTTCTTCATGCCAAGGACATTTTCAAAGCCTCAAAGGTTCAACTCCAGAGCATCAAAAAGAAAAAAATCCAAACCTTAGAGTGCCTCCTCTGTATAACTAGTGATATCTCAAGTGCTTCTTGATATATCATAAAACAGGACTCATGGCTTGTGTAAATACACTTCTTTCCAGCATTAGCTGGGACTCATGGGGCTGGGGGGGGTGGGCAGGGAAGGTGTTACTAGACCTGAGAATAAGTGTATGCATCCTTATATAGGGCCAAATTCAAAGCCATGGTAGTTCCCCCTTGTGTAAATGAACTTAGCTCTTTAGTCTTAGACTCTCAGACTTAATTACACCAGCATTCTCAGTATAGAGAAGTTTGCACAAGCATAACTTACATTTCTTATAAGCACAAGCATAACTTACAAATAAAACTGTGGGGAAAAGTATACTGAGAAGAGTGAGCGTTACTGACTTTCATATCCATACAGCCTTGACTTAAGTGGCTTTTCTTGCTACAATCCTGGGAGTTACCCTTGTAAGTACTAAGATGAGAGCTGCATGAACCTCCAACCTCCCTCAGCATCAGCTCGAGTTGTAAACTGTTTATATTCTGTATCATTCCTGGTCTGACAGAAGCAGAGAGCTCACAAAGCACTGCGGGTGAAGATTACTCGGCACATTAGAACCATCAGAAAGACAGCATAAAATGGGAGTGAAATGGAAGAAGTAACAGCTTTCAAGTCAACTGCAGTGCTTATCTTGAAAACTCTTGTATGAAATTCCTAGCTACAAAAACAGTTTTCATTAGAGCTGTGGGCTCCCCAGACAAAACAAACCAACCAACAAAAAAAAAAACCCACTGGATGAAACCACTGGAAAACTGACTCCAAGGTCTTCAGAGACTATAATGGCTTCACAGCTGGCTTTTACAGTTGTAGAGGATCAGCCCTTCAGACAGGTTCCTGCTCCCACCACTCAGTAGTATCTATATTTCAGCACTGCTCTAGGATTACTGAACCAGTAGGCTTTGCATTTCCTGATCAAACATATACTTAAATAAGATGGCTAGTGGGAGACATACATATCTAATCTCTCATCACACATGTTTATTAACTTGTGTAATGCTTACGTAGTCCATAACTACAAAGTAAACAGGGACTGGTGCTTCTCAGCTTACCGAAACAATGACTGCTGTACATTCCTAAGAAGAAGCTGGGGCTTTCCCCCTCTCAAAAAAAAAATAATGAAAAGGGATCAAGTCCCGAACATCTTCTAGCTATTGTGAATAAAACAGCTAAGCAGCCGAACAGATTGCCATTTTTTCTGTGTGTAATTCTTAAATTTTAAATTCTGTTCACCTTTCTACATTCCCTTTCTGTTTTCTTCCAGAAATATGAGGTCATGTTGTCCCAAATCCTCCCACTGCTACAAATGTCCTAGGCAAAACAGGCAAGCTATGGTGTAAGCTACAACCCATCAAAATTTATCACAGGAAAACAAGGGTTAGTTGAAGGAGCAATAAAATGCATCTCCTGTGTGGAGCCAACTGCTCTATCTGCAATAATTTAGCTCTAGCTGGCTCACGAGCAAGCAAATGTATAGTGTAATGCATGCCTGCAAGACACGGGGGAGGGAGAAAAAGGTACTCACCAACTGCGGCTGACACACAGAGATCAGCTCCTCCTACACCATGGCAAAGAGATCTGTTTTGACTAGTTCTTATCTGGGCACAGCAGTGTGAGGTAATTTAGGATGGACAGTTAGGAGAGTGCTTTATAGAACTGCTTTTTGATACCCCCAGACTCAACACCAGGGTCACTGGGACTTATTTGCAGAGGCAGAGAGATGTTTCTGGGAAGAAAAACAATGAATTCACCAATCCATTAGTTCAAATTTTCTCAACTTTTTGACTAAAAACTTTCTAGCAGCCTTACAAAATTTAAGCTGCCTGAAAACAGGGTTCTCGCCCCTGGTTACTTTCCACAGACCCTTTAGAAGTAACCCACAGGTTGGAAACAATTCTTGGAGAGAGAAGAGGTAACATTTTAGGCTGTGTTTCCACAGGTAAATAAGATGTCTGAGCTCCCATAATAGAGAAAAATACCCCCCTCCTTTCCTGTTCACAGCTCTCCACTCCTACCTCTCTTTTCAACCTGAACTCCAAGCTGCCCTGAGCAGGAGCTTTGTAAGTTGTAACTGAAGGGACCATGCATACTGAGCATGCTACAGTACAATAAATATTCCCCCTCAGAGCTATCGTACAGGAGCAGTAATACTCAGTCCTTAAGAATCTTGAGGCCCAGAAGAAATAAAGCAATAAAAGTTCTTTCATTAGTTTAAGGTTGTCCCATTATGCAAGGCAACCACAGCTTAATTACCACCACCCCCTGAAGAAGGTTTTTTTAACACCTACAGACAATAAAATAACCCTGGCTTTAATTACAGACAAACACTAACACCTCAGCCAGGTTACAAACCTCCAAGAACCAGCAGAGCAAGAGAAGTTGACCAGAAATAATGTCCCTCGCTCGCCTGGTCCCCTCTTATCCCTTTCTGCTCCCTTTATCATTTAAAGTATCATTAACCTTGCAAGCTAAGCATTTTTGCAACAAGCACCTTTCCTTACTGCAAGGAAACATTCACCAGGAAGTTCACACTGAAATATTGCAAGATCACGATCCTTAAAAGCCTTAGATACTCTGCCAATGAAATTCTTGGAAAAGTTTAATCAAAACCCAAAGAAAGGTCACGGTAAACTTACACACCCTAAAACACCTCAGAAATGCAAAATCACTTAAATGAAGAGCTTGCCATGCTGTTTGCAGACCTGGCTAGTAACTGCAAGAAAAGAAACACAACTACCAGAAACGAAAATTCACTGAATTCTAACTTTGGTGTGCTATCAATGCCACTAGACTAGCCCCTGAAGCTGTGAATACGCCAGCTCTACTAGCGCATTCTGTGCTAACTATTCTGGCAAACAGCAAGTGCTTGGAGCATTCAGACAATTAAACAATGTAGCCAATTCTGGGTGAGTAAACAGCCCGAGTAAGAGGGTTACATACCCCAGCCAACTCTGCCTACTGCCAAGTGATCTTTCTGGATGATCAGGACAAACTCCCCACAATAAGCCAGCAGAAAGACAAAGAGCACACAGCTGGTAACAGAGCAGGTCGTGTAAGCAGTACTAACACGGTCTGCAACTCCTGCAGAAAATCTCTGAGGACTACAAAACCAGGGGAAGTTATCAAACTCTCCTCCAGGAGGCAGCTCCAACACAGCAAATTAAATGTAAAATGTTTCTCACAACTCTTAACCAGCTCTGATTAAACTCAATGCAAGACAACAGCTAGAAGGAGCACAGCTCACAGTTCCCAGGAAGACAAGTTCATCTCCTCCTGGTTACTTCTTGCCACACGCTGAATAGCGTGACCTGGAGATGCATCACCTCAAATCATCCCTTTCTAAACACTGCTCTCTGTGAAACTGCTCCACGGGACAAAGTTCCTACTGCTCCTGTGCATGTGAAATTATACTGACTGACCACAGATCAAGCACTTACAAACAGAAGTCATTGCATTTTTCCTCTCTAAATACTGTTTTTCACCCCTTATTAGTCAATCCCAGTATTTTAAATCACTTCTCTTTGCTTTGACTGGCTCCTCTGCCTTTGCTTCCTCTTCTCCTGCTTTCTCACATTAGTCTTTCACTTTCTGTATAATGACAGATGTGGCTTTAAAGTTTGTCAACACTTACCACTTACAAAGACATACATTAAAAGAGATTTGTTAATACATGTGCAAAACATTCTAATATAGAAGGAGTCTGTAGCACCTTTGCTGATCAGTTTCATATATATACACATATACATACACACATATACATAGTGACTTCAGCTAGTAATTATGATAAGAGTTGAAGTTGCTAGTGCAGGCCTGCCTTAAACTTTTATACCAGGTAGAAATAAATACCTTCACTTTCACATTCTCCATCTTCCCACACCATTGCAATGTTAAAAGATTTAGCATTACTGCATTCAGCGTAGCTTCTTTGCTCATCCTTCTACTTAATGTGGTCATGGGCAGATATTTTACTACACCCAGCTGTATGGTAGGAGAGATTATTAGCCCAACATGCTTGTCACTGATGCCATGTATTTAGCAGATCAGTCCATGTTCAATTTGCTTTATATGAAAATCAGCTGCATTTGAGATAATGCAAAAGACAACATCTGCTCACAGCCTGTTTCCTACCTTATCTACAGAAGAACCTCCATGCATTTAATTGCTTCAATAAAAGCAACACAAATTTCTGCAGTCCACCCCCCCAGTTTATGATGTTTATGTACCTTTACCTTATATATTTACACATGAACCACAATTGAATCCGCTTGCAGTGCTTACAGTCACAGTGGTTTCATGGGAACTGTGCTAATTCAGAGTCATGTCATTGCTCTGCTTTGTGCTTAGACCAGGGCATTGTAAAAACAGAGTGGAATTACCTGCTGCTGTTTTAATTCACTCTTTCTTGGCTTCACTTCATTTTTCTCCCCCAGGTAATTTATCTTACCATGCATGTATAGTGCCCTCTTTTTACCTTTTCCCTCAGCTTCTAATCCTTTTGCCTTTTTAAAAAAGGCAAAAAATCTCTTTCCATTGTCCTTCTTTAGCCCATGAGTTGCAATCCCGTATGAAAACTGAAACTAAAACCTTTATTCCCACAAGCATCTCTCCCTACCCTTGCCCTCCCTACTGCCACACCCATCGCTTTACCACCTGCACGTCCCGTATTTTACCACAGTGAACACCCACCACCCGGACAGATGCTGAGACTGCGCGAGCAGCTCGGTCCAGAATGGGCTCATCCCTTCGCCGAGCCCCTTGGCCGGGAAGGTGGCCAGCAGAGCCACGGCCTGCACAGCGGCTACGGGCTTATCCACGCTGAGCAGCACCATTACTGCTAACTCTGGAGAACCTGGAAGGACAGCAGTATTGAAATTGAGCAGGAAAAAAATTATACGTGAAAATTTTTTGAGTAAAGAAGTAGTGAGTGAGGAAAGGTTAGCTTCTTTCCAGAGCAACGTGTTTAAATATCAAAGTTTTGCCATATACAGAAATACGAAGTGGACCACCACAACGCACGCTCATTTATTTGCAGCGATTGGTAACGGGTAACACGGTCCACGGGGACGGGAACACTCCCGCACGGCGCCGGCCTGCCGCCCCACACCGCACCCGGGGAACCGCGCCCAGCAGCCGACTGCCCGTCAACCTGCAACCGCCCCACAGCAGCCGCCCCCGGGGCCCCGCTCGAGGCCGGGAGCCACCGGCTGCGGAGGAGGAGCCGCCGCCTCCCGCCTGAGGAGAGCACGGCTCCGCCGCACCACGCCCACAAGATGGCGGTCAGCAGACCCTTCCTTTCCCGCCGGGCCGCCGCGGCGTCCCTGCCGCCGCCGCCCTGAGGCCGCTGGCTCCTCTCCTGCCCGCGGGACGCGGCCGTGAGGCAGCCTCGCCGTGAGCAGGCACCGCCCGCTCCCCGGCCTGCCCGGGGTTCCCGGGGGAGGGGAGAGCCGAGCTCACAGGCGCCGGGCGTTTAGTGGCTGAGCTTGGGGTACCGCATCGCTGCTGGGCCCGGGATGGAGCTGGGGCGGCTGGAGTACCTGCAGGCCCTCGTCACCGAGTTCCAGGTGACAGACAGCCCAGGTAACCCCCGGGCACTGCTGCGTGCTAATACTCTTTCACGTTGAGTGTGTTTCCTCACATACCTGATGCCTCTCTGTTGCAGAGGCCAAGGAGCAGGTACTGGCAAACCTGGCCAACTTCGCCTATGATCCCAAAAACTATGAGTACCTCCGGCAGCTTCAGGTCCTGGATCTGTTCCTTGATACGCTCACCGAAGACAATGACACCCTCGTGGAGTTTGCAATTGGTAAGGACTGCACCTGAACACCCTCATAAAGGGGCTGACAGGCCAGGGGACACTGGCCCTGACGCTTTGGTTCGGTGGTTGATCTCCTCCCCCAGAGGCAGATAGTTGTGCTGCAAGAACAGACCCATGCTGTGTTGATAAGGCTTCGTTTAGTGGAGAATGAGTGGAATGGGGTGAGAGGTAGGAGGCAGGTATCCCCCCTTCATCCTAATATAGCTTCTGTGCTTAAAGATGCTTTCTGGAATGGAATTTTTTTTTTTTAAGACTGTAAGTAAACACTAGGTCAATGACTCTCTCCTATAGAGAAGCAGTCATCAATACATAAATTGTTGCCCTGTATAATGTACAGGTCCAATGTTATCATTCTACTATTGACAACCAGTCTTCTAGAATACTTACTTGAAAGTTTTTAATAAGTTCTCTGAGGAACTGCCTTGTAATGATTCATGATGGTCCGAACATAAGCTAAGGGGCCAGATCCTAATTGTGAGTGATTCCATGAGATTATAATAAATTTGATTTTTGAGGTTTGTGGCTGAGCTACAGCAGGGTATGGCTACATCTTAAAAGCTTCAAGTACAAATATTCTGTGCCTCTTGGCTAGTACTGTTCTGTTTTTTTAAAACACCTGCAATAAACTGCTGGCTTGTAGCCTCCGTTAGGGTTAAGTGATACTGGAATTCTTCATTCTGTGAAATACATTATTGTCCAGCAGTACAGTGCCCTCTAATGACATACAGGAGGAGGAATGTTCGGGTGGAAAATCTCTGGAAAGAATCAAGAAAACGTTGCCCAGGAAGCCGTTAAGAATTTTCCATCCAAATCTCACAGAAAATCTGGATGCTTATTTCTGTATCAGAAAAAAAGGGATCAGCAGTGAATTTGAATCTTAGTATGAAAAAAATGAGGGTGTGGAGAGAAGAGTTTGTCTTGCATGTGTCGGACATTTTCTTTTGCTGTTTCAGGCGGTCTTTGTAACCTGTGCTTGGATAAAACTAACAAAGACTACATCTTGGAGGCAAATGGGGTAGAGCCCATAATCAACTGCCTCTCCAGCTCCAACGAGGAGACAGTCATGTCGGCAGTCACGACGCTGATGTACCTGACAACGCCGCAGTCGCGCCAGCAGACCACGGCTCTGCCAGTGGTGGAGTGCATGCTTCGCTTCTCTCTCTCAGCCAGCAGAAGGCTAAGCAATCTGGCAACCATCTTCCTGGAGGATTACTGCACACCGTTGCAAGTGGAAGAGGCCAGGAATCTAAGCAAACACACAGCAGTGGGGATTCCTCTCCCCAAGGACTGAAGCTGTCAGAGCAGCACAGAGCTGTTGAGAGGGAGACCTGCCTCTGTTTTCCTAGGCATCCACTTTCTGCTCAGCAGGTCAAGAGTGTCTCAAGAACAACACTAAAGAGGGAAACTGGTCATACCAGCACTGGATTTTAGTTAATAAAGATACACTTTACAGTACAGCACTACCATGTCAGTCAGGCCAAGCACGCAGCTAAAACTGCAAGCAAATATTTAAAATAAAACAGGTCATCGCTGTGAGAGAGTAGCTTGCCAAGTGCAGCCCAGCACGCAGCTTGCACAAATAACCCTTCCCAGCAATTAGGGGGTTTTCTGCTTGGGTTATTGGGCAGCTTATATCCCCTCCAGTTCCTCCCTGGTTTTGCTGCAGCTCTCCTCCTCAGTGTCAACTCAAATGACTTTGAAATGTTACATAAACTTTATTCCTCCTGCAGAAGGAAGAAGGTGTTTCCCTGCCTCAACAGTTCGCAATCTTACTGTGTCCCTTTGGTACTAAATACGCCATCCTATCATCATGGCATAGGGCACCCAGCTAATAAATCGCTACACAGGGCAGGTTGTAGCTATCCTATAAATCAGGAAGTGGAAATTTGTTTTTCTTTCATTACCATTGGTCAGAAAGGTGAAGATTAAAAAAAGGGGCTTGCGGTACTCTGGCTCATGAGAACAGCTGTCTTGTAAAACCTTCTCTTAATAAAACATTAACTTAAATGCTGTGTAAACAGTCTTGTATAAGCTCATAAATATTTCTCTACAGCACTTGCAGCCCAGCCTTTGCCCACTCTTACTCGTGCACATGGGCCAGAAATTGAAGCCAGCTTGATCTCCTTTCATTATCGGCCAATGATGCAAAAGGCAACCCAAAAGCCAGGGTGGCTAAATACATAAAATTTAAAAGAGTTTGGCTGCTGAGCACAGTGCTCCCTGACAGACACCCACGCTGTGTCTGCTCAAGTTTCAGAGCTTCACTTCTTCCTCTTCTTTTCTCCCCTCCGCCCCCAGTCAGCCCAAACCAAAGAGGAGCGAGGTTAAAAGCACAGGCACACACAAAAAAAAAAAAAAAAAACAACCAACCCGCAACTGCTTGTATTTTATAGTTTCTCTTCACCGACAGCAAACATCCATACAACTCTTAAGGAGATTAACTAACTGAATGCAGCGCAATCTTCCAGAAGCCTGGAGAGGAGTCAGCTCTGCTGCATGTCAAACAAGGGCAGCACATTTTTTATTATAACTGGCCCCCCGCAGTGCCCCTGCCCAGGTGACGGTGCTTGCTGCCTCCTGGGAGTGGGCTTCCCTGCCAGCGGGTGAGCTGGTTGTTGCCCCGGCAGCGGGAAGAGCACATCATCCCCTTTTTGCGTTACTGCCTGCGCTTGCTTTCCAAGATCGCCTTCCAGTCATCCGCCCAGGACAGCAGCCGCCTGCGCGGTGCCTGCAGCTGGACATGCCTGTTGTGGCAGCAGGTAAACAGGACGTGCTCCCAGCTTGGGTTCAGCTCTGCGCCTGAGGAGGGCAAGGGAGGAAAGCTGGAGTCAGCTGGGGGGGTTTCCTCCCCAGCTAACAGAAAGTGACGTGAATGCTTTTCAAACCTCTAATGGTATCCTTGTCATCAAACAGCAAGTCAGCAGATACGATGGTCTTATCTCGGGTTAGAATAATCCGCTCCACAAACGCGGGTCCCAAATGTTTTTCTACCCACTTATACTGCGGAGGCAAGAAATAAGATAGGAGAAAATTCTGCCGTACTTTCAGTTTGCACATTGCTCAAGTCAGATCAGCCCTAGTACAGCAATCTTTTCCCCCATAAACCTACATCTGTGTGTACGAATCCCCGCCACAGAGACTGGCTATGGCCCAGGACACTGATCCAACCCGTACTTTTAACGGCCTTCAGTCAGCACTGCGTTTGCCATGCCTAATCGTTGTCGAGTTTGCGAGCAGCGCTGGCTGCTTGCCCAGAGCACGTGGATTGTGCCTGTTTAAGTCATTCCAGTGATTAAGGTCCCCCCCTCCGTTCTTGTGCCCGTGGCAAACAGGGCTAATTCCAACGGTACAGCCTCCTCTTAACTCAGCATCGTCCTCTTTCAGCATAGCTGGATATCTCACACTCCGGATTTAGACAGAATAAGGTTTTGTGGGTTGAGGAGCCTCCAGTGTGGAATCCCCTGAGAATATCCCATCCCTGTGGGCCATGCTGAAAGCCAAGCTTGCCTTACCTGGCCGTGCGGCAGCAGTTCCTTTGCTATCGCCTGCTGACACAGCCGGAGCCCTAGTGTCACACGCCAGCTCCAAGAGCACAGGGCTCACGTGCCCCGCAGTAAGGCTGGCATCACGTGGCACCCCGAGATTCCCCATCCTACACTATTAGTGTGTCTGGGCAACTGTGTTATCAGCATTATTCTCATACTAAATCCAAAACACAGCACTACACCAGCTACTAGGAAGAAAATTATCTCTATCGCAGCTGAAACCAGGACAGCCCCCCAGACAGAGGGCTCACAGGGAAGCCTGCACCAGCTAC
This sequence comes from Balaeniceps rex, assembly GCA_013401315.1. NCBI lineage: Eukaryota > Metazoa > Chordata > Aves > Pelecaniformes > Balaenicipitidae > Balaeniceps > Balaeniceps rex. Next base: position 56,952 of record VYZW01024131.1, read on the forward strand.
TCTCTTTATAAATGAATGACTCTGACTTGGGTGGTATGAAATAGCAAGGCCTTGCAAAAGCAGCATTAAAAACCAGTAAACTAAATTCTCTCCCACCTTTTCCACAATGCAGTGGTCGTATTTCTGGAGAGGACTTGTGCAAATAAAGACTTCGGTGCTGAAAAGAAACAGCCTTCATTAGCAGTCAGGGGAAAGTGCACAAGATAATGGAAAAGGGCTGCAGAGTGCAAAGTGTCCTTACTCCTGCATGTGGATCATCTCCTGCATAGCTTCAAGGGCTCCTGGAATTGGATCCAACCCTAGAAAGAAGCCAGGCGATTCATAGATGCTGGCTACCTTAGCCTGCAAGAGACAGGAGGACAATTAGCAGCGCCCGTGCTTTTATCCGAGCTCTGTGCGCAACAGTTGTCCAGTTATCCCGTGTGTAACGGCCATCAAAGGGCCAGCGCTTTATAGAGTGAGGTGATGCTTCACACCAAGAGTGGACTGTAAGGTTTCTCACCTTTAGGGTTCCAGGAAAAATCCTCAGGCACACAAGAATGAGAAGTTACTCTCTGGTGGCTTGTTTGGAGTGAGGAGGCAGAGCTGGTCCTGACCTGGCTTTGTTTCTACAAGCTGCTCCACGAGTAGCACTGCAAACACAGCCCTGTGCTGCAGCTCGACCTGCTGATGTCTGATAGAGGGAGAGCTCACGCCTCACCCCTTCCCAGCAGGTCCCTCTCTACTAACTCTTGTGACAATCAAAGGAACAAGTTTGAGGCTTCTGCTCCTCTGTCACGTTTGACTGAAGTTTGCTTATGGCTCAGGAGTTTACCAGGGATGAGTGGGTAGACACACGTATTATCTAGGAGCCCTCTGTTCCTTCAGAACAAAAAGGGCAATATGGTGACCATGCTGATTACATCCTCAGTGGAGGGGCCAGGTCAGCACCCCAACACGTTTGGGGTTAATCCTTTTAGACCAGAACAGCTCAGCAAGAGGGAAGGAAGAGGACAGCAGAGCTAGGAAAGCTACATTTCTTTGCTGCTTTCTATGATTTTCAATCACACACTAGAATAACAGTTGTTAAAGGAGCAGATCTTGACTTCAGCATGGACAGCTGCTCCTCCGTGGTAACGTGCTGCTGCAAAGTCTACTCAAAAGAGTGGGAGACTGCAGCAGGAGATTGAGAGGTGGATCCCTGTGCTGCCCCAAGAACCTTTGGCTTCGTGAACCGACCTGTGCACCCCCACGAGCCCCAGCCGGGCTGGGTTTGGTGGTGGTACAGGTGGGTCCCACCTAGCGCTCCCCTCATCTGACGCAGAGCACACCACCTCAGCAGTGACTGAGCAGCGCGATTAAGGGGATCACAGCTTTATCCCTTTTCTCTCTGCACCTGCTCTCAGTGGTAAATCCACCTTCCATACATGCATGTGGGATGCAGTATGAATCAGACAAGTCATTAATGACAAACAGGTGGGAAAGGAGGTTCTCTCTAAAGTTATAATTGTTTTTAAGTGAGTGTAAGTAGGAAAGAAACAACATTACTGGAAGAGCAATGTTTTCCCAGGCTAAAGTGGCCCAAAATGGTGCAAAAAGGTAAAAAGGATTTAATATGATACAGTACAGTGGCACCTTTACTCTCTAAAAGGAATACTAGCATTTCCAGGGCAATTCCTGTGCCTCTAGGTAGGACTGTCCTTCCAGTCCTTTTTTTTTTTTTTGGATTTACTGATAAGACATTCTCGCACCTTTTACTATTAGAAGTTCACTGGTTTGAATCCAGCTCTGGTTAGTTAATTTTAAAAATTGCTACCTGGTGACTGTTTAGTGGCCTGTGTTAAATCAGAGCATTTCAGTGCAGGTCACAGCAGACGGCTCCTCTTATCACAACCCATCGTGACAAAGCACCCGCAGCAGCAGCAGTGTCCCGGCAGCATTAAGGGCTGAGTCCACTTCCAGGCCTAGGTTTCACTCTCAGAGAGGTTAAGCTTCCAACATTTCTTCTACCCTAAGACACATGAATCTTACCTTCCCTGGGGTCATATAGTGAACTTCAGAGGTGCCGAGCTAGCGTTTTTCCGCAAGCATTAAAGTCTTACGTTCCCATGCCACCAAACAATTTGGAAAAGTTAGTTCTTGGTAGGTATTCTTCAAAGGCAGGCTGGCAGCCTTTGCTTAGAAATTGTACAAGATTGCTTTATAGTCCAGCTGATGGTCTCCTTGCTCTGTATCCCCAGTGGAACATCAAAATAAAAACCATTTCAATTAAGCAGCAATGAGAAAGAGTTGGCGTTAAACAAGTCTCCCAGATCATGGTGCTCGCTCAGCTGTCATCATTTACAAATACTCATAAATCAACAGCCAGAAATGTGGAAGCGCTGCCTGATTTCACATGCAAATCAGAAGAGGTTAAGGAGTCTAGGTGAAGATGAGGCAATCAGATCTGCCCAGATCTCTGTTTCCACGCAAAGCCTTGCTGATCCCAGCAACAATTCCCTGGAGCTCTTCCCAAGGAGATTGAATTACAGAATCAGGGCTCGTGTCTGAAAGCTCTTTTATCCTACAGCAAGACACCAGAAATTTCCACCACGTCACAAAAAAGTCTGGCTTTGCTGGAAAAACAAATTTGATTTGGCGACTCTTAGAACCAAAAGCCATTTGTCAAAAAAAAACCCCAAAAACCTAGAAAAAGAAAGTAAAACAATTTACTTTCCTCATTCTCATCCCATCGTTGCTGAACATATACTTTTAACTTCCATTAGCAAGATAACAACGTAGATTCAAAACTGCAGGAATTACATCTAGCCCTAAGCTTTCCCATTTGCAATACTTAAAATAATTCTAGAAATTCTTGCCACCGCTGGAGATGTTTAATCCTTTTTTGAAACTGTCTGGGGCCAGGTAGCACACCCTAAACGCTTGGGAGATAAATCCCTATCAACAAAATCGCTACACACACAGGAGGCCAGATAGGCAAGTACAGTAAAGAGAGTCTTGAGCAAAATACTTTCTGAATAAAATGGATTTACAATGTGAAATTAATGATCAACTTACCATCAAAAAAGAAAGAAAAAGCAAAGTAATGGTTCAAGTTTCACAAGGCAGCTGCTCAGCACTAACAAAGCATAAACACCACTTAGTAAGAGGGCAATGCATAAATCATTATTGCAGTACTTCCCACGCCCCCTGCCATGAGAGTGTCTTAACACGCTGGCTGTTCGCGGACAGACAGAGCAGACACCTGCCACAAAGAGCTCGGTGTCGGGCTGATCCCCCTCCTTCCGACAGCTGACAAACCGCAGATTCGGTTTCTCCGCACGGACAGGCAGCCCCGCAGACCCCCGTGCATCACTGGCACAGGACGGACAAGCCGCTCTCGGTGTCTGGGCTGCCGAAGCCTTTCCTGCAGCTGGGGGCAAGGAGACACCTTCTCCTGTGGGGATTCCCCTGCATCACAGACGCCCTGTGCCGCCATGGCAGAGCTAACAAGGTCTCTATTTTTAACCAGCTCAGGTATTTACATAAAACCTGTAGGAGCTTCAAATCTTTAAAACTTTATTGTTCTGCCAAACGTACCTAAAACAGCCCAGAGATCCAGAGGTTACTGAAGGAGACAGACACACAACTACATAAACCTAATTCCCTTAGGAGGCCAGGCTAATACCGAACAGTAAGATAAGAGCTTTCTGCCACTGCCGATCTGCGTGGGATTCAAAGCAGTTACCTGGTTATTTCACTGACACGCCTAAGGTCTGGGAAGGAACAGGATGAGCGTGAACCAAATTAGGGAATGGGAATGCCAGAAATAGAACAGAACACAACTTTCGGGACAGATCAGATTGTAGACCTTCCAAATAAGAACAAATAAAAAGCCATGACCCCTTAAATTACTTGCAATTTTTTTGTCCCAGTATACCTAAATGGGATTCACTTAAGGAATACTCACTTAAGCAATAAATCATGTTTGTTTATATAAAATGATAAATGAATCATGCCCACTCCCCGTATTTACAAGTTACTAGTTCCAGGAGGTTTTGAGCATCAACAGTCATCGATCAGAGCTTGGTCAGTTTGGAGCCTGTGGAAATTCTGCCCGGACCCAGCACTCCCGTCCGTCACACTGGTGCAGGAGCCTGTACCTTGCTATGGAACAGGAGGGAAATGAATGCGAGTTGTCATTTCTTAGCAGTAAAAAAACCTACAGGCTCAGTGCAGGATCTTAAAATTGGCAATGAACTTCTCAAGGGAAGTGTACGGCACAGCCTGGATGAGAATCCATTCCGTTTTCTTACGGAGTCCCTGACTGTCCTGTGGTAACCAGAAGGAAGCGTGAAGTCTGGATTCACAGTATTTTTAGTTTTGCCTTGCAAATGTCTCTGATATTCATTCAGTCATTAGCAAACATTAAAAATAGCAACAATTTGCGCAGATGTAGGGTATACCACAAGCTTTTTACATACTGTTCCAGCTCACTTACCTACCGTGCACTTTGCTTGTCAGAGCACGCAGAGGGAATGATATAGATACGGGGCTTTATTAGCTGTACAAACCCCATATATAATATTTCTATTTCTTCTCCTGCTATGGAGCTACATTAACACTTGTAGAGTGCTCGGAGCGCTTTAAGTAAGTTATTACCACTGCTGCACAGCAAGAGCAGTTTATAAGTAGGTAAAGAACAAGCCAAAGATGGTTCAGCCAACAGTTTCATCCAGTTATTTTTACGACAGAATCACTCACTCCCAATTCCCGCAGACACATCTCTTTGTAAAGTGCCGGCAATCCTCCTGGAAGAAGTGACTAATTATTACTATACAAATTAAGGCTGCTAGCGTGAAACAACCCTTTGTAGCACTCCCTTAAAAAAAAAAAAAAAAACAAAACACCCAATCCTCCCCTCCGCTTTGCATATCCAGGGCGGGGAGGAAGAGGAGATTTCCTTGGCTCACAGAGGGGTGCAAGGCGAGAGGAGGAGGGAGGGCGAGCTTCCTAACCAAGGCGGACCTTCCCCGTTTCCCTCCCAGGCCACAGCGCTCTCCGCCGGCTGCAACCCCCCCGCCCCGCCACCGGCCGCCGCCCGCCCTGCCCGCCGCGCTCACCCCCAGGTCCTCCCGCAGGCAGCGGTACTGCTCCCGCACCGAGAAGCCCCTCCGCGCCGCCAGCTCCACCCGCGGCTCCCCGGGGAAGCGGGCGCAGAAGCCCTGCAGCACCGCGCCCTCGAAGTCGGCCAGGACGCCGTCCATGTCCACCAGCACCCGCAGCGGACCGGCCGCGCTGCCCATGCTGCCGCCGGCGCCCTGGGACACGCGAGAGCGGGGCGGCCCCTCGCTGCATGAATATGCATGAGGGTGGGCGGTACCGCCGGGGAAGGCGCTCCTGGGTGGAGATCGCCTCGTAGGGACACGGGTGGGCTGCAGCGGTAACTGGGTTTGCGTGCTGAGGGTGAAAAGAAGAGCGAGCGAGAGCCGCTCCACGCTCCTCGGCTGCCATGCTCCAACCGAGGCAAAGGGAAGGGCAGATGGAAAGGCAGCTTCGCTTGGCCAAAGCCTCAGCAACCGTGAAGGAGCAATTGACAGGTTCCGCTGGTTGTGGGGCTCACAAAGGAAATACAATTTGATTATATTTTCCTCCTCCTCGGCCAGCAAACAGGTAGGCATGATTTACATGCAGCAGGTAGCCACGCCACATTTCAGATCAGCTGTAAGGACCACCACCCCAGATGTAGGAGAGGAGGAGCGTCTTAGAGCAAATCTGGTTCTACAGGCTAGGGCCTCTCCAAAGCTGATTGGGAAAGCCAGGGTATTTTTAGGCACTGGGAGGAGGGTGGCAAAGGCACACGCTCTCCAGCAGACACACTGGTTCTGCACAAATCCACCGCTTTGGCTTATCATGCAGATCCCCTCCAGGACAGTAGAGAGCTTCATGGTTTGGTCTCCCTTTCATCCCCTCCCCTTGTTAGGGTCTAATTTTTTTTTTTTTTTGCAAGGACAGTAAACTTTATTTTCTTGAGAGAAAAAAAGTATTTTGGATAAAACAGATTATATATATCAAGCCATATTCCATGCTTCTCTGATCTAGAAGATAAAAACGAAGAGGTCAGTTGGACACTTTCTTCAGGGGAAGACAGCACATGATGGTGCTCTCGAGCCAGGTACAAGAACCCTCCTCCTCTGCTGCATTCCACCTCTATTAGAGTAGGGCAGGTTGGCCAAGACAAGGACAACTGAGAACAAAGTAAAACCAAATCCACAAAATAAAACCCACACAGGAAACACTGCTTCAAAATTTCTATATTATTTACTTTTAAGCAACAGTCCAGCTTTGTGAAATTACAACACACACTTTAAAGGATGAGATTTTCACCTCATGGTCAAGCACCAGCATGATCATGCACAGCATTGAGTCAGTTGTAAAAAAAATGCCCCGTAATTTTTATTTATTTATATGATCCACTCCACCTTTACTGAATAAAGTCTGAATAAATCCCCTCCTAGCATTAGGCCAGGTGGCTCTGGTCATCAGCCCTCTATTTGGCACATACCCTGCTTCCTAGTAGTCCAGTATCAAGATTTTTAAAATTTTTTTTAAAGGCAGCATGGTGTACACTAACCACTTTACGATTTATATGGCACAGCAGGGCTCAAGGCATTTACCACATGCAGTCAATGAAGCCTCTTAGATCCCCAAATCCCACATGTGGAGGAAGGGACTGCTCTTGCTGATTGTTTGCTGGCCTGTTTAACCAGGATTCTAGACCCTCGTAAAGCTAAGGGGTTCTAAAAAATCTCAGTACAAAAACCCTCTAAGCACACTTAGAACCAATCTACTCTCCTTTGAATTACATTACTATACTTCATAAAGCTTTCCCTCAAGTCTATCACTAGAAAACACTCATGTCACTTCCAGTAGATCTGGGGGAAACACAGGACAGAAGTGGAAAAAAACCTTGATCTCAAAAAAAGATGGAGTACATAAAGTGCTTCTTTTTAATGAAAGAAATTCGAGATGTACAGTCAGGCTCAAGTTGTGCAGTTCACAAGCATGGGGGAAAGAAACAGACACGAGTTCAAAACAGTCAGGAAGGGAAAGGTTTAACCGAGGACTAGGCTGGACTTGCCACCGGGTGGATTTCTCCTGGACGGTGCTGGTGCTACTGGGCTAGGAACAGGTGCAGCAGGCAGGGATTTTTCTTCATTCTGACCTGGGGCAGCTTCTACATCAGCCTCAGTGTTTTCTAGAAGAAAAGAAGCTTTTAAAGTGTTTGATGTGGATGTCGAAAGCCAGATGTTTCGCTGGCTTAGACAGAAGATCATCTCCTGTAAGTTTTCTCCAGGCTTGCAGACACACTCAGAGTGCTGCTGTAACCTGCTGGCAGGACAGACTTCAGCCCTCTGAAGTGTTTTTCAGATGAACTCCGATGCCTTACAGTTCAGTTTTAGGCACTCAAGAGCCACATTCACTCAGCTGCTATTAGGGCACCCCAGCAATTTTTTTGTTTTGTTTTGTTTTTTTTTTTAAATGACAAGCAGCTTAAGTCTTAAGTCTTGTACATAATAGTCAGCGTATGACTATGACAATTGTAACTCAAGTCTGAGCAGGTGCTGGAAACCAAGTCACAGAAGTACCAGTACTTGTAAACAAGAGCTCAGATTCAAACTACGTTCCCAATTTCGTAACTAGAGGGAAGAGGCTCTGACACACACTTCCGAGGCTTCACACAGAACAGACATGGGAATAGCCATGCAGGGGTAGGCTCTGATGGTACATTCCCTGGAAAGCACATGATAGTTTCACCTATTTTAAATACTTCTGAACTACCACAAGTGAAGACGGGACACAGAAGGAATTCTTCACAGGAAGCACTTTAGATACTGTACCAAATAACTAATGTATCTGCTTCATTGACCATTCATGAGCACAGCAAGTACATTAGCACCTCACGTTTTTATAGATTAACACAAACAGTTATGAGCCAAAGGCCCAAATCAGCACCAAGTAGCCCCCTGATACTTGGTGGGGCGAGGGGAACGGAGCTTCACCGCCAGCTCTGTGAAGATGTACTTCATCTCCTTTTAACAGACCCCTTAGTTTCATCTAATGATAACTAGCTCTTGCTTTGGACGATTTGGGGAACAGCTGCACATTCACCTTAACCTCCACCTTCAGGATTTAGTAAGTCTTGACCGTATTTCCCCCTCACCCAGCCTTCTCTTCAAACTGAAGAGGCACAGCCATTTTAGCCTGTCCTCATAAAGCAGCTGCTGCACCTCTTTACCTTCCCATTACCTTCCTCTGCCCCTTGTTTACCTCCACTACAACCTTCTGGCCTTTACATTTCAAGGCCTGTATACACGATTCAAGATGTGGGCATATCGTTGTTTACAGAGGCAAAACAATGTCTTGTTTCCCATTCTCTCCCTGATGGTATTCAACATTTTGCTGGCACCTCCAAGCATTTCAGAGAACTTTCAATAATAAGACTCAAGGTAGATCCTGGGAGTTGACTGCTGCGCAGAGCTGAACACAAGACTGGCATGGATTAGGTGTCAGGNTATATAAAGATTATTCTGCCACCTTTTTACCTGCCTATCTTGTTTAAGTTGAGCCCTTCTGACAGATTTTCTCACCATCAGCACATTTGGCTACTTGAAAGAGCTAGTCATCACCAGCAAAATTGGAGATGTCACTGTTCATTACCTTTTCCAGGTCACAGATGAAGACACTGAATAAAACTAGTCCCAGCATCACTTCCCATGGCTCATTTTTCCAACCTGAAAAGCAATCGCTAAGCCCTACCCTTTGCCTCCTATTCTTTAGGCTCCCTTCTTATCCACAGGAGCAGCTTTCCTCCAATCCTGTGGCAACTCTTTTTTGTGGGTTTGGGGTTTTTTTTGTTTGTTTTTAATAACCTTTGATGCAGAATTTTATCAGAAACACTGAAAACCCACTCATGTCACTGAACCCCCTGTATCCATGCTTATAGTATCAAAGAACTCCAGCAGCTTAGTATAGTCTCCATGCAATCAGAAATAATCTACAAAATATTCTCTGCTGTATTCATTAACCCACAGGCACATCTGAACAAAACAGTTAATACAAAGTTTTAAGCTTGAAGCTTCTGTAGCTCATAGGACCGCCTGCTTACTCAGCAAACCGAGAACGACTGCGGCCATGCCCACTGTCCGTACAGCGCTGAATGCTCCATTGTCTGTGCCTTCGGCAGACAGTCCAAGTACTGTACAGTACTCATGATGATGATCTGTCCACCAAATGCCAGACTCCACCTTCCTGTGTATCATGTAAAGTCAGTCATTAGTGACAGTCAATCAAGTGCTGTCTAGATCTCCTTAGCTAGTCACATTAAGTACACCGCGATAACTGAATCACAAAAGAAACAGGAACTACTGTCACAGGAGACTTTGGGGAAGTTTCTATAGCATTTAGAGGCTCATGTAGCCAGCTGATATTCAGATTAGTACTTCCCACATAATCAAGGTATAGATAAGTTTGCCAACCTAGTAACTGAAGTGGTAAATGCAACAGGGTCAGATCAAATGTTAAAGTTCTTCCCTTATCATCTCTGAAACAGTCTTCTACTGAGCATACTGCAAACCATTGGAAACTTTGATGCACAGAAAGGAACTACAGCTTCCAACCAGGAAGCAAGAACACTGCTGCAAAAGGAACAAGTCTTCTTCCCCTAGACAGACATGATTAAATAAATATGCGTATCCCACCTGACACCTACTTGGTCTTTTATAATCAGTTACATACATAAAATATTTCCAAATTCAGAAGAACAAACATTTTTTTAATGATGGAAACCTATTAAGAATCTAGTTATGCTGAACTCATAAGCAGACAGCTTTTATTTGGAGGTGTATTCATCCAGGCCCTTTCAAACCCCGGAGACATCATCAAGTACAAAATCGCATGTGTGACAGGTGGGACGCTCACCAGCTCACGTCTGCCATCTCACACAGCAGGAACATCAAGTGGTGAAGTGACACAGCTAGTTCAACAGGACTCTGTGCTCCGTTAAGCTATGATACCCAAAGCTATCAACACTAGAAATTAATTTAACAATTCATTAAAATTCTCAGGTATCTGCCACAGATCCCATGTGAAGGAATCATTAACTTTCTACTCCTTCCCAAGTATCATCAGTGGAAGTTTAACATTCAAACCTTTGCCTGTCATTTTTATTTCTTCTTGACCATCTTAAAAAACTTTATTTTTAGTCATGGCCACAACAGTAAACAACCCCAGTTACTTTCAAGTAACATTTTTTTTAAACCACCTCGCAGCATACATTTACTTGGTACTTGATAAGAACTTCCTTCACTGTCACCTATGAGAAACAAACCAAAAGCCAACGAATATGACACCTGTGAAAATGGGAACTTGTTCCAACAGTCAGGAATATAATTTTGTACTCAAAGTTTCAGTCAGTTGTTGCTAACCCAGGCAGCCCTATTCCTGCTTCCACCCGTCCCATCTCTTCTTGCCTCACCGCTGCTTGCAGGCTCTCATCTGACCCCACAGTGAGCCGATTTAAACGAGTACCAGGAGAAGCAACAGAGCTCTTAGATCAGTTTACTTCTGTTATCAAACCACATCCTCCTACTTGAGGCGTAAACTCTAAATGCCTACAGTGCTAATTAAGATCAGACAGACATGGGAAAGAAATACTAGAGAAGCCTGTACAGTTTGATTAGAACCAGCCTGCTAAAGAAGCAAGACTTATTTTGGGCACAGATACCACCTAGGAGGTAGTTAAAAAAGCATTCTGGAAAAACTCTCACCCTCCCAGCAAAAGTCTTTTCAGGACATGGAACTGCTAATGGCTTTAGTGATCTCCCACAGCTCTTAGGTGTTGAAAGTAGCACTTAGAAAGTACCCGGTCAACATACACATTCCTCTCATCAGGAAGTAAGCTATTCTTAAGGTGAATCTTACAAAGGAGAGATTTCCAGCCTCAGAGCTAGAAAAAACACTTCAAGGTTAACATGGATGCTGCTGGGGGAAGTGCCTCTGTTTACATGAAATTTGCAGTATGCATATGAACTTCCTCGGCAAAAATCAGCATTTAAAGAGAGACAGGAACTTAAAAGCTAGTTAATGCAGACACTTTCAGATGCAGTAGGTGGTTCTGATTGTTTCTGTGAATGTAGTGTTTGCTGTATGAGAAGACAATAGAAAAGAAGTAAATTGCTAAACTAAAATCCATTAAGTTGACCATACTATTTAATTATAAGCTACTATAACAGCAGTATAGTCTTTCAAGATGGTATTCACCTTGCTTTCTAGTACTTAAACAAATCTTGACACCAACTGCTGCTGGCAAAATAAATGAACAGGACTGTTCTCATTTTTAACCTGATGACTAACAGGCACTCCACCATTTCATTCCATATCCACGCTTCCACTGAAGTAGTCAGGTCACTTTATTGATTTGATGGATTCAAGGGACAACCCTCTCTCCTAATACCTGACCATTTCTATATCCTATATCGTCTTCTATTTCCAAAGCGCCTAACTGCAAAAGGCTTTTGCTAGAAGAGTCCAAAGGAGTTACTCACCAGAAGTTTCACCACCACCATCTCCTCCCTAGAAGAGAGAGAAACACATTATAGCTCATGCTTCATTTTCCCCCTCCATCGAGAGGCTACTCAACACTCCGTGTTATGACCACGGCGGTCAGGCACGCTGCTCTATCTAGCAACACTTTCTGAGTGACAGACCCAATGAAGCACTTTTAGACCAGCAACTGGCTCTTAGGGACAGATATCAGTGGCATGGTGGGTTCTGCATACATACTTCTGCAGATTAATATTATGGGTTTGTAAGCACCAATTCTTACAGAGTGACTAACTTAATTTCATCAGCTGTTTATTTACGTAACATCCTTTTAAAAGTTTAAACAGATACTACTGAAGAAATCCGGATGACCTTTAACATGCGGCATACTTGTTATTCCCACACTGTGAAGGATGCGTGTGGGCAAGAGCACTTTATTGTAAACAGCATCCTTCGTGAGGCAGCACTGACAGTAACCAGAACATTGTAACTGCCGAGCACTAGCAACAAGAAAGTTATACTGTAAGCAATCAGCAATAGTTCAGCGTCCCCTCCTTTCTACTAAGCAACTTTTTCCCACATCAGGCATTTATCTGTTAGCAAGGCCAAGAGCATTGTTCTAAGGGTATTTAACTTCATTTGTGACATACAGATCAGTTTTTTGCAACATTACTGATAGTTTCCTTCACTACATAAACAGCTAAACATTCTTTTCATACTCAATCTGTTCACAGGCTGCAACTTGACACAAAGATACAGAAACTCTTCCAGCAGTAGCCAAGGCTCCTCAAGGGCATGAGGTTTTATCAGCTTTCACAGATTTAACGTTGTTAATTACATAGCGAAACTGCAGTCATCAGGATATGATGACAGATGATTTTTGCACAGAAACTCACGCAAATATAGCGCCTGAAGTCTATCTGAAGACTGGGATACAGTACATTAGCTCCAGCTTCTGCTGTTTGTAGCTGTAACTACTGCATAAAATTGAAGTATTCTGCACTGGAAGAATCTGTTTGCAAAGCTGAGAACCACAGTATTTAATACAGTTAAGTAGAAAACAGAATTAGACTAAACAGTTTATTTTTGTTTTCTGTGGTAGCAGCTATAAATTTAATCTCACTTATATTTGCTAAATTGGAACAAGACATTTTCTGCAAAGAACAATTTCACAGCTCAAAGTGCCTATTAATAACAAAAATGGGTTAAAGTGATGATCGATGCCAATTATCAAAATAAAACTTGCTGTTTATAACCCATGAGGCAAAAGGTATCTGCCACAACATTTGAGATCAACAATTTACCTACCCAGTTCTTTTCAGAAAACCTAAAGCTGGAGAGCTTTAAAGAACAAGGTTTCTTTTTCCCTCTAGAGTTTGTTTACGTAAGTGCAGTCTACCTTAGGCTCCTGTTTTTCTACGTTCAGAGGAAGTTACTCTTCATCCTGGTTTTTCCCTTAAATATAATCATACATCAAGCAAAACCCACGTTAACACCACAAATCATGCTCTCTATTGCTACCAAGTAGACAGTTCACATAGAAAGTAACACACCTGATGGTACTATTAAAGACAGTTAACAGAAATAAAACAAGCATTCAGGCTACTGAAGTAAGTACTTGTTGGGATGTGAAACCAAGTCCTTTGTCAGTCAACAGATCCACACAGTTTCTTGTAGGTAACTACTGTTTGTAAAATCTGCTTATGCACACAATTACACACATGGCTGAAGCTAGATTTCACACCACTTCAATACTGTCTCATCAATAAGAAGAGTTGAGAGGTCTAGAAAGTGGTCCTTTTAGAAAAATCCAGCCCTTCATCAACATACAGTGAGACTATCAGGTGGAAAAGAAAACCTTCAGGAAAAGAGCAGATTCAAATCCTACAATGCTTCCAACTGTGTGAACCTCGGTGGTAAAGCAATCACACACAGAGCGTGAATTGCCCCATTATCAGGCTCTTCATAGGTAATGTACTGACCTTGGGATCTACAAATTCTCCACAGTTTGCATCAGTTGAGTTTCTTCTTTGTGGTCCAGATGATTCACAGTCTTCTCTGATTTCACCTGGCTTAGTCCCTACAAGCAGAGATTGGTTCTAATCAGGTTGCAAGATAAATTTACTGGGAAAGCAGATCAAAAATAGTCAGGGTTCTTAGGGGGTTTTGGTGTTCTGGGCTTGTTTTGTTTGTTTGCTTTTTAAATTAAAGCTTTACCATTCTAAGATGTCCTGGTCCTCTAGATACTGTCTCACAAATTGCTGTCTTGCAACAGCATCTCATGCAGTTGAGGGTGCCATTTAAACAGATGGAAACTAGGGTCCCAAGGCCATCCATAGTAGAAGTTCTTTGCCGAAATGGAAGCTTAATCCCAGCTGCGAGTACGATGCAAAACTGAACTTCCTCTGATTAATCAAGACCAATCAGTGCTACTCCAAATTCTAAGACAGAAGTTCACCTTACTGTGACTCGATTAACTTTTAGAAATTGCATCCAAAATACAATTCTCTGCTTGCAACATCTATGCCCAAGACTTGCATAAAAAAAAAACAACCCTCTGCTTGCAATTCAAAATGAGAAATAAAAAATCCGATGCAAGTAGACATCATTTATAGCCCTAAACTACCAAGTAGGAAGCAAACTCTGGTTTCCACACTGACCCACCAGCAGCTTCAGGCTGATACAAAAATATGAATTCATGCTTGTCAGCAGATCTGGAAACAAACCACTACGTTCTTACCCGATGATTTAGCCCAAGAAGGTGGGTTTTCTTCAGGAGTTCCAAAGATGCTGGATGCCATTTTGTTCCTTCGCACGGGTTGTTCTTTTGGTTCGTCAAAACCCAAGGAAAAGTTGGACCCACCACCAGGAGGACGCAGCACTCTGGAGAGAGAGTCAGCTTTACAACCTTGCATGTACCATTACTAAGCTGCACTCCAACATAAGCAAGACTAATAAGCCAAGACATCATTGTTGGCTCTTGTGATGGGCAGTCGTACAGGCTAAATTCTGTCCAAACAAACTATGCGACATGACTATATTATGCACTGGCTTTTAACAAATGACACAGACTGTCATGTCTTCAGCACATAATCTGAACTATAAAGGCAAGCTGCCTGCCAGCATTCAATCCAGGCACTGTATCTCCACTACTCTTCTCTTTAGCGACACTTACAAAAATAAAATGCTCCTGCACTCCGCTTGTGCCATTGCTTTATTAGGTGTCAACAAGAGCTCCTGCTACCAGTCTTCAGTCCGAGACAATAAAAAAAAAAAAAAAAAATTAAAAAGTATGTGGGAATGTCAAATTCCAGCTTTTTTTTTTTTAAGAGAACCCTGTGAAGGCTAACATTAACCTTCAAACTAGCAGCGCAGCGAAGACTAAAGTTTGGCATATGAGCCAAAGTACTGGTTGCACCACTGATGACCGGGGGCTGCAGCCTTTATCTAGACTTGTTTCATTGGAAAAACCCTCAAGTCTGCAGCATGCTACTGGACAAGACTTAAAAGATGCAGTTAAACAGTTTTAAGTTACACTACTGTTAGGAGAAACACGTGTACAAAGTTCCAGATATATAACCTAAATCTAACAATCTTCTATTAGACAGACACAAAAGCAGCCTGCCAAGTACTTCATGAGCTGTATTATGGTCTGCTTTCCCACTTGCAGAAATCAACCAAAATGAACAACAACAACAACAAAAAAATCTTGAAATGTAAATTCCTTCAGATCTTATTTTCTTAAGCATGAGATCTTTTCAAGGCTGATGTGTTAGCTGGAGAAGACAGGCAAAAGCCAGGAGAATAAAAACGTGACAGTTCTCATATGGCCTTATACAACCCTCAGAGAGATGTGAGCACACCAACAGAACTGGGCTTTCAAGACATCCAGTGCTCTGAAATGAAGACCAGAACAAGCTAGGAAAGGTGCACACTTCATCTTCCTTGCAAATAATTTAATAAATTAAAGTTAGAACTTTGCAACAGAAAACAGTACACAGCTTGTTAATGCACCAAACCTAGGAATTCAACACAAAAAACATGTCCGATTTTACAATATCATCGCCATTGGTAATAGCATTCAGATCCTTTGAGACTTTGTGCCTATTACATTCCAGATGCAACACAAAAACATTTCTCCAGTCTACAGAGTTCAAACAACACAACAGCAAGAAAAATTCACAAAGGTGTTTGGCATGGATATTTAGTGTTACTTAACTATCAAACTACTTCTCCTTACAAAATTATTCTGCGAAGTTCTAATTACTAATGCTCAGCTGTTAATGGGGGGATCCCAGTAGACTCTATAATATGTTTTAAGAATCCAAGAACATTTTTATGACTTGCTTTGTCTCCTTTCTGAATTAATAGATATGGTCTAACGGTCTTGAATCGCTCCATTATCTTTTTTCCCCAGGGGAAATGTCCTGGTATAGAAGGTTTATTTTCTTAGTTACATCTGTTGCACTTACTAATTTGAAGAACAGTCTGTTCAAAGGAGGGCTTGTTCCCACATCTTAGATCACCTTTATTTTACCAGAGCAGTGAAAACAGTGCTTTCTTAACAGCACCACAGTTTCCACTGACAGTCTTAACGAAATTAACAGAAGAGGAAACTGAAGGAAAAGCAGCCATCACTCAAACTGTTAAAGAAGAATCCCTCTTGCCAACCTCAGCTAGAGGTTGACAGATTTTATTAGAAGCCTCTCACAGCCCTAAGATGTTGTACCATGCTTCATCAAAGCTACATTTAACACTTCAAGCAATGAACTGCTCTTCAAATTGCACCTGATACCCAGTGACGTATATTGAAAATTCATCCACAGCTCCATCCAGGAGCATTCTTGTAAAGGGTCTGGGGTTTGTTTTTTTTTTTTTGCTTTGTTTTAAAATGCACCCCGAGAAGCTAAAAGCAAAACGGGAAGCATCTGCTTTGTCAGGCCAAAACCTTGCAGAAAAAAAGACATGATAGCTTGAAAAAACAAAAAAAGACACGATCCTCTCCAAGCCAGCTGTTACTCCTGCAGAAACGCGGATGCCCGACAAAGTGCCGTGCATCTCTTCCAGACGTACCTGCCAAGTTTTCTTTGTTCCGAGACTGGCTACGGCTTCCTCCGCCCTGCCCAGCCGCAGCTCCCAGCCGCCGTTTACCCTCCGGGAGCCCGGCCCAGGCCCCGCCGCAGGGTCGGAGCAGGGGAAGGGGCGCCCCCGCCCCGAGCATGCTCCCTGCGAGCCGACGCTCAAAGCGGCAGCTCAACAAAACGGCCACCCCGGCCAGGGCGAGGTGCCGGCCGGCCAGCCGCCCAGCGCAGCGGCGTGCGGGGACCGAGCTGCGAGCGGGGCGCGACACCAGCCGACCCGCGGCCTCCCGCCGAAGCGGGCAGGTGGGGAGGCCGCGGAGAGCAGACAATGGAGCCCGCTCGGCCCCACCCAGAACGCGGCAGCCTCCGGGGCTGCTCCGCCAGGCCAAGGGGTAAGGACAGCCTCAGCAGCCGCAGGGAGGGGAAGGCAGCGGGCAGAGGAGGGGAGCAGGGGTGCAGTGCCCCCCCC